>JAIUJM010000055.1:0-36507 GCA_026262225.1 Inosperma sp. D86
ATAGAATAAGGGCCTACCCACATATCAAAGGATGAATGAAGCCGATAGTTCTGTTGTGCATCAGTTTAGTTTGGTGGCCCATCCAATAGTCATAAATACCATCAGGCCGCTTTTCATATTCGGAAAAACGATTAAATACTACGCTTTTGAAGGATGATTAAAGGGTTCAAGACCTTGTCTTAGGTGGCCCTTGACATTGACGGTCGGAATCGTAGGACTGCACTGCCATCAGCAGGTCAATTTGCCAACCTTCGAATCGTAGAGATGGAACCTGACGCGCACGGTGGCGGAACATCATCTGAAAAACAATCGGGATCCTTACAGATCGTCGAGGATTTGACCAACCAAAGTACCGACGTGCGTGGAATGACACCAAGTAAGACTGGCAGAAATTCGAAGTGCCTGAGAGTCACTCTGACGGCCCGACAATGTTGACTCCTAATTACCTAATTTATTCAGACTCACGTCGCGTACTTTAGCTTGATACCACGACAACGACCACGGTACCCAAAAAAAAAAGAAAACAACGACTATAAAGGACTACTAATTTTCCGCTCATTTTTTCAATTCGGAATTAGAATTTTCATCAATCGTCTGATAGATGCCTCACTACGCTTCACAACATGAGGACGTGTTTTCGTCAAGTTCACGTTCTCTTTTTCTGTCACCCCATCTTGCCACCCTCAAGAAGTCACCTTCGTCGAGACACCTAGCAAATGGGAGGAGATCGTCCTCTGCCTCGCTCCGCAGTGTTGTCACGAGTCTAGCCGATGAGGGTTCTCCTTTTACTGGTCTACCTAATGGGAACGCCAACATCAATGGCATTGGAACGGGAGCTACTACTACTACTGGTGGTGGTGGTGGCACAAATGGCAATGCTAATGGAAGCAGACACCACTCCCTTGCACACGAGCTTGCAGTTGCGCTGATGCCTGAACCGAGCGTGGGGTCCAAGCTTCTTGCCGAAGAATTTGGGATAGAATATGATGAAGGTGCTGAGGGAATTGATCCACTACCTAGTCATCATCAGATTCATAGCCATGGTCATGATGATGATAATGTCGGTAGTGGTGGTGGTGGTTCTGGCAACGAGATTGACACGGAATTCGGAAATGGGACTTTGGACGGAGATGTTCCAAACTCACTTACTTCCCAGTTTGGGGGGGCAGGTGTGGGTTCGGGTGGAAGTGAAGACGACGCGTCAAGTTACCAGGATGGTCCCTCTCCGATGACGATTGAAGATGGTGATTTCAGCAACCAATACCCTCACCACCACCACGAATCATTAGACGATCCAGTGTACGACAGCCCCACGTTCTCGAGGAAGGGAGATTACACAAAGAAACCTGAGCAAGATGCACTGGAAGTCCTTTCTCAGGATCTGGAATCGATGGACAAGTTCTTACACCATCTACGAAGCATTGATCTCGAACCCAGTCCGTCGTCCTCTTCTTCCTCTTCTTCAACCACCGCTATCGGGTTCAACACATCAGCTTCGTCATCTGCATCGCAACAAATTTCATTAGAGAAAGTAGCTTCGGACTTTATTCGTCGCATTACCGACACTGTAAGGGATAGAGAAGGTCAGGTGAGAGAACTCTCACAGTGTGAGCGAGAGTTTAGGAAGATTGCTGGAGAGGTTGGGGGGACAGAGGTACTCGGGTGCTTGGATGAGATTACTGGGATTGAGGAACTCTCCGATTCAGGAACGACAAGTCAACAACAACAACAACAACCAGCAGATAAGACGGACGGTGGCAGCAGCAGCAATAAGCCCTCTCTATACCCTGTAATGGAAGAAGAACCTCCATCACCTATAACTCCGCGCCATCGTCGCCGTCATCGCCGTAATCTATCCACTGACTGGGAATTGGACCCAGACAGAAACCACCTTGGAGATGAACCTGATGAAGATTTTTATGAAGAATTACTAGAAGACGGAGAAAATGATCCTTTCGCCGAAGCCACATCACCCGTGAAAGACGCCTTCCCTCGCGCACCACCTCCACCACCTCTCATAGGACCTATAACACCTGCCAAAACAGTCCCTCAGCTCACTCACCTTAGAACATCGACGAGCTCACTCGTGTCACAGCTTACAACGCTTTCGGAGCACGCACAGGTGAATGGCGCTGCCACGGCTGAGGCAGGCCGGAAGATAAGGGCTTTGAAGAATAAACTTGGAGGGTGGCGAATGGAATGGGATAGTGCTGAGCGGAGTAGGCAACGAATTGAGAGGTGGGAGGCTGGGATGCTACTCGATGGTGATTCCCAACCTCATTCACCAGAACGAACACCAGTGACGACGAAACGAGTGGATGGGAGGGTTATCGTTCAGGAGCACTTGCGTGCTTTTGAGCTTGCGCTGGCAGATGCTGCTTTGAAGACACAGGCGATTATGGCCATTATTGCGAGGTAAACTTGTTTTTTAATCATTATATCCCATCCACCCCTTTCAATACCGTGTCACGCGTGCTGCCATTGTTGACAGACAGTAAGGACCCAAAAAAATTCAAATGGGACCCACAGCTTACAAGTTCTCTCACTCGATGAACCCTGTTTGCCAATTTACATGAATCCTGCCTCATTTTTGTTTGCATGTTATATCTATAGCATATCAGTTACCATACTCCTTCGTCATTACTGTACAACCCCGCTTACGACACCTGAGCTAGTAACAGGATTTTGTGGATCCCTATAGATAAGCAGCATCTGTTGATACCCAACACAACTGCTGTGCACATATATATTAACCCTTGTATTTGAACCTAAACGACCAATTAGCACATTTTCGATGACACAGATGTTGAAGACATTTACCAGTTCGTCCTATCAACATGATGTGGTGAAAAAAAATTGAGGATAATACATTAAAACAAATTACCTTGCATCTACAGCTTCCTTCCGGACAGACCGCCTTGGATCATCCAAAACATTCGCTAACTCTCGAAGGACGATCGATTTACAAGGATGAAGAATATCATATCGTACGATGCCAGGTAGCAAAGCGAGATACTTCAAGGCCGAGATTCGTACTCGCTACAGTGAATTCCAAATATATCTGATGAACACCAGCAAGGAAATCATTATGCTTACCACAACAGGCATTTCTTCCACTCTACAATTCTTCAACATCAATTTCACAAGCGCACTACTGTGTCCTGCGACCATGTTTTTCTCTTGAGTCTCCCCTTCTGCAGCAGCTATGAAAGTATCAATGACATTGCCTCGAATATCAGTGTCGTTCAGATCCAAGCCTCGTAGTAGCAAGGGAATCAACTAATAAGACAAGGGACTTTGCATCGTTTTCAAACAAGTTCGGTGAAAAGACTCACTGTCGGCATTTCATTTGCAAATGTTGCTCTCGGTGATGCCTTGATGACTGCAGTCAAGGCCACGAGAGATGCCGTTTGTTCCACGGGATCTATGTGCGGCATTCAATGGCAAAATCAAGGAGTGAATTGATACCTTTACCACTACTTCCTTTGGCCGATGCAATGAACTTTGGAAGTACTGTATTGACGTACTTTTGGACATAAAGAATCTTCCGGGTGAAGACCGTCAGTACTGAGAAATTGGCATCTACCTCATTCACAAAGATTACCTTGACGTCTGCATGGTTTTCCTTTGTTAAAACCGTGTCCGTGTTGATGATATCCCCAAAGGCTTTGGCTGCATCCCACCCAATGTCTTCATCCCTAAATGCATCGTACAGCCGGTCAACGAAACTCATGGCCAATGGATGCTTTCGGACAAGCAACGCCTTTGAAATCTAGCTCATGTGAGATGAGGGATACAAATTCCCGTCAAAGTTGCTTACCCAGATCCAAGATTTAATGGCCCATTTCCGCCTCTGGATGGGAAGAGAGGCGCCCATGACCTGTATGGACCAATATGGCTCTAAAATTGTATTCAAAAAGTCCTGCAGTTCTTCTCAAATGTTAGCTGAGAGTAATATTTCCAAAGCCTACTTACCATCCGCTCTGCGATTGATAATCGAGGCTACCAAGTGCAGTGCAGATATTTTCTGTAGGTCGCTATCAGCGACATCGAGTGTCCAGGTAAGTAGCATGTCGAGGAAAGAGCCAAAATCGTCCATTTGTAGTCGAATCTAGAAATTGTCTTCAATGCCCGGGCGATGATTCATAACGAAGGATAGAACCTCTCTGTAAAAGGGGACGACAGCCGCTGATAAAAGAGCAACAAGGTCTCTGTGATTGGATTTACTTGAAGGCTATAGGATGGTGAGAAGCGTCAGAGCAGCAAGTGGAAATCATACCCCGAAAATCAACAGCTTTTCACTTGGAAGCTTCTGAAAACCTTGTGCAATATCTGTGGCCACACCATCTGAGATAGCCTTGGATAAGCTCATGCAATATGATTGCTGCTTCCTAAGAATGAAAAAGCCCTAGTCAGCATGCATGGAAGGAATACAAATGGAGGACTAACGAGACTGGCAGTGATTGCACAACAGAAGTGATTATTTCGCCGGCCACTCGGAAAAGGCGGGGGTCAGAAACAACCACCTTACGTTCGTCTGATACGAAAACTGAAGCAACGAATACATTGAAAATTCGTGGAATCAGGCTGTCGATGTACTTGGCAACGTCTGGATGTTTTAACTTAATCTTGGTGCGTAGTGTTTCTGCAAGTGTTTTAAGGATCATATGGGCATAGGCTTGTGCGGGCTCTATGTCGTCGCTGTCGACTTCAGAGGGGAAGCATAATAGATCGAATTTGGTCATCAGGCGTACAACCATGACTTCAAAAAGGGCCTGCTGGATACATAGCTTCTGCAATGTGAGGAGTAGCTTCCAACACTTTTCGCGGTCTGCGGCAGCATCGCGACTAGGTGGCCTATCCGGCAACGAGGCAAACAGAAGGGGCAGGGTTTGATCTATTATGTGACGAGGTGATTGTTCACCGATGGCTTTCAACAACTCCAGAATCGTTTCGCTAAGAAATCGGAGTCATAAAATGCTACTCAAATGTTTGGAATTGATTAACCTTGTATCGTCTGTATCATCTTGATCCTGTTCAATGATGTCATCGACGTTAAGAACGATAAAGCCAAGTTCTTCATCAGTCAGCAGCCCTTTAGATAAAATCATGGCTTTCAATCCAGAGAGGGCAGCTGGTCGTTGTGATGACGACTTAAGTCCAACAGTGAAAAGGCCTAGGACAGCATCCTTGTAGGGCAAAACGACGGGTTCGGCCTCCGAATCTGGTTCCTTCGAGCGGGCACAATCAATCACTTCTGAAAGTAAGGCAAGCGTGGCGAAACGTGTGGAAACTTCGTCTGGGTTGTGGAAAAGTTGGATAAAGTGTGGGACTACTTGTGAAATGGTGTACCGAGCAACAGATGCTGAGAATTGAATTGAATCAGACAGCGTCACGGAGTAAATGGGACATCCATACGGGTCGTTGACATGAAAGCACAAAGGATTTTTGTGGCTGGCCTGGCTTGACTTTTTTCAGGTTCTTTTAAAATCTCAATGCACTCTTCACTGGCATCCCTTGCTAGACCTTGGATGTCTTCATTGCTTGGAGCATCCTCTGCGTATATGGTTTTCAATAGCACTTGGATAGCCGCAAGAGCTTCATTCTCTGCCTGAATGTCTACGGGTTGGAAAACCTGCACCAATGCGTAATTGAAACTGGATCCATCCGTTTTGTTTGACAACCCTTACCTCTAACTTGAGTGAATTCCAGAGTTTTCGAGAAAAAGTGTGGGCTAGGGCAGGTCCATATACTGGGAGACAAATTGTGAGGGTATGTAACACGTCTTTCTGAAGAAATTCATTATTCTCCCGGGCAAACAAAAGGAAAGGGGAATCTGTACCTTTGTAGCTCGTGAACCTGCTAAAAGCTTTTCTAGAAAGACCGGGATGGCCAAGGTCCCGAAAGCAGGCGTCGCACTCATGCATCCTCTGATAAGCATTAGGGGCATCAAGAATGTGACTTATGTATGAAAGCTTACCGAAGGCCTGCCTTCAGATCATCAGTGTTAATGCCATACTTATCGTTTGGAGGAGGTCGAAAAGTGATAGGAAAGTAACAGAATAAAACGTTGAACATTGACTAGGATTATAAAAGTCAGTACAGAAAGGAAGCAGGGAGGTACGGAATACCTCAACATGAGCCGATATATCAAACTCAATTAAGATGACTCGGGCAATTGCAAAGGCGACCAACAAGTTTCTTGGGTCCTTTTCCCCTTCTGCCAGTGCAATGTAACCGTCTAAAAAATCTTTCCCCATCGCCTTCAACGCTAGAAACAAATCTCGATCAGAAAAGATTTCAGAGTGGTGAAACGAGAAGTACCTTCACGTTGCTTTGCCACTAGGGCATCTATAATAGAAAATACTTTGAACCTTATGTCCTGAATTAGAGCTTTCATTTTGACGTGTTTAACCATTCTGATAACGTGATTCAGAAGGACGAGAAGACATATCATCCTCAGGAACTTACTCTTCCAAGACCATGTTCACTTCAAAGGGAGAGAACGTTGGAAGTGAAGAAAGGATCAGAATTCCGTTCAAAGCATGCTTTATGGTTGCAGGGTCGTCCAATTTTCCCGTGAAGAACGACGTAAGCACCCTAACTAACTTCCCAGTGTTCAGCAATTGAAGATTTGTGTTCAACCAATTGCCGCACCAGTTTGACGATTCAATACTTCGTGAGGTACGCGACCTATCACCAGGGAAAGCAGTTCCACGCCTGTGGATGCAACAATGAATTTCATGATAAATCAGAAGACCTATGGGTGTATGTACCTTTACCAAGTATTTCGCTATCTTCTGAAGTGAGATGTTCTCCCAGGGCCTTCACGACGTTGATAAGCGACGTTTTATTTTCAGAAATGCCTAATATTTTGTTATTTGATACCTTAAACATACAATCAATATGAGCATGCCTGAAACTATTTCATTTATTTCTTCATCTCTACCAGATATCATCCAAGTTTGAACCATACGTTCGCTGGAATCCATGGTCGTATTGGTTTTGAAGTCCCAAAGATGCGACAAAAAAACAAAACACTTCGGAAGGAGATATAGCACTGCAACTTGAAAAAAGTAGATGAGATATCTGAAGAAATGCCTAATCTAGTACGTGGGAGTTACGGTGATCTTACCAAATATTGAACAAACGGCGTTGAATGGGCGAACGACTTCGTACATTCAACCAATCTCGCAGAATTCAGCGTCCAGAATTCCAGGACTGGGCCTTGCCTGGCTGATGGTACTTCGGCTTACATCATTGGCTCGACAATTGTTCAAGACAGGCCCAATAATTTTTTGTCGGCGGTCATTTTCATATGGCCAGTCTTTACTCGTGCCAAAGATCAACCGTAGGGACATAAGGGAGCCTAAGGACAAGTGGAACTATAATCCCAACCCCTTTGACGGAAAAGTTGCCGATGACCAGACCAGTCTCCCGCTTGTCAACGCAAACAAATTGGAGAGGGAGACGACACCTCCACTTGGCGTGAAAATGCTGGTTCGCGATTTCATTGAGGATTCTCTGTATAACCCGAACTATGGATACTTTCCGAAGCAAGCTACCATTTTCAATATGCAGGATGCAGCCTTTGACTTTTCGAAACTTCGGGACTCGGCTGAATTTCAAGAAGAGGTTGCAGCGAGGTATGCTGCTTATGGTGTTGATGAGGGCCACGGACCCGGACGACAGCTATGGCACACTCCAACAGAATTATTTAAGGTGCTTAGCTATTCTCTAACTACGTTACCTTGACCTGAAATGAATGTCTAGCCATGGTATGGGCGTGCCGTTGGACGATGTCTTGTCTCTGAGTACTTGCTAAAATATTTTCCTTACGAAGATTTCATTCTATACGAAATTGGGGCTGGCAACGGGACGTTGGCCATGGACATCCTCAATCTATTGCAACAGGATTACCCAGCAGTCTATGACCGCACTCGGTACCACATTATTGAGATCAGTGGCAGTCTCGCAGAGCTTCAAAGGCAGAAACTCGAAAAAGTGCATCCTTGTGTCAAGATATCCCATAAAAGTGTCTTTCATTGGAATACTACGGAAAATGCGCCTTGTTTTTTTATTGCCATGGAAGTCATTGTGCGTTCTCTTTTCAATTGTGCTAGTTACACCTCTGACACATAGAACAGGACAATTTTGCTCATGACGTCTTACGCTACGACCTTCGCACCCTCACCCCCTACCAGGGGCTTGTAACAATTAATAAAGATGGCGAGTTTGACACCATCTATACCTCTGTGACAGATCCTCTCGTGAAAGCTTTCTTATCTGTCCGGAAAAAGTTAACTCATCCACCGCCCATCAACAACTTCCTTCTCAAATACGAGAAGTTTAGAAACCTCTACGTCTCAATGCCCTTTGCTCCAAACCTTTCTGCGGCTGAATACATCCCAACTCGCCTTCTGAACCTCATTCAGACTTTGCGAACCTATTTCCCTCGACATCGACTTCTACTTTCCGATTTCTCATCGCTACCGGATACCATCCCTGGTGTTAACGCACCAGTTGTTCAAACCCGTTTCCGGAATCAAACGATCCCTTGCTCCACACTTCTCGTTAAGCAAGGTTACTTCGATATATTCTTTCCAACCAACTTTGAGCATTTGCGCGACATGTACGAATTCACGTTAGCACAACCCTCACCATCCAATGAGGCTACATCGGAGAAGGTCTCCCGGATCACCCCATTGATCGTCACCTCCTCTTCTGTTTCCTTGGGCTTAGACTTCTTCAACTCCTACCAACCTCCGAACAGAAGAAAACCTATCGATGGTGTAGCTTCTGCTAGTGGTCTCCCAATTGGTGAACGGAAATCCAGTGTATTTTCGCATTCACAATTCCTGGAAACCTATGCAGAACTGGATAAAACACGACTTCGTAATGGCGAGAATCCCATGCTGGAGTTCTATAAGAATGTTAAGTTCTTATTCTAAATTTTCAGCGGGGATATCTATGCAATTGTTGTTTTGCGCAAGATGTACAAATAGTAATGGAATGCCTCTCCTAACTCTCTGATCTCCAAGGCCGTCCCTTCTCTTGTGAGATATCGCCGTCGAAAATGTGGTTGTCCAAATGTCAGGTAGATAAAGGTCCCATTTGGCCGAAGAACCCTTTCCAAACCGATGAGGTCAGATATGTCCTCCATTCGAGACGGCTGATGTTAACACTTGCCTCAAGGTTTCGTCCACTTCTTTGTTGCAGTTTTCAACAACCTCGGCGGGTGGATCCCACAGGTCTCCTTTTGCAGTCATCATTGCATCCATTGTTCCTGTTCGACGACGAATTTTAATAACATATGAACATTTAATAAGACGTTCGGACCTTTGTCAATTGCCACATCGAATGTCGCTTCGCCCAAGTTCAAGGCTCGAACATCCATTTCGTGCCCTGTATAACGAATCGAAGTCAAATCTCGATGATATTATTGGTATTAGGAACAAAGTTACAAGTCATTGTTGGTCGTAGGATGGAATGGCGTTCTTGCATTTGCTTGATAACAACTCCCGAGTACTGATTTGACCTTTGAAAATTAGATTTGAAAAGGCAAACGGATGACAAAGAGACAAACGTCGACATTGACGATGTTGTGGTATCCGTCGTCCCACAACTTGAGTGCAAGATGAAACCTATTTTAGTCAAGGTAAAGTGCGAGTGCAACATACATCCTCCGAAAGTTTTGAATTCCCACAACCAAGCATAAGAATGTTTGACGATTTATCCGGAATTAATTCATGAACTAGGTCAGACAAATCGGTATAAGACTTGAACCAGTCAAACGAAGTTTCGTTTCCCTCTCTGAATCCTGCGGTCAACTTGCACAATCACAAGCAGTAATACTATGAAGGACCGACTGTGAGTAGCGTTGATCCCTGCTTGGGTGTTAGCAGATGGGCAGTAGTGAGCATTTGATTATACAAACCAATATTCTTTCGTTCCATATTGTTCATTCCTGGCAGGCAAAGACATAAGTAAGATTTGAGATAATCAATTCCAAAGTCATCATGTGCGCACATTAAATTATTTTTAGTCCATAGAACTTTCTGTCTACTGTCGACTCTACATTTTCCATTCAAATGCCTAGCAGTCGCTTCGAGGCCTCCACGATCCGAAATAAAATAAAGAGGGAAGAAGTTGCAAAGAAAAAGAAAAAGTCCAAGAGCCAGCAGAAACTTCAGAAGAGGTTGGCACAGGCCAAACTAGAGGCAAATGATCCTGCAGTCAAAAAGGTAAGCCACAAAGACTATGGCAACGGTCATTGGCCTCAAGGTCTTGCATAGAAACGCCTAGCAGAAAATGTGCCTCGCACTCTCGATAATATGCGAGAATTTGACCCTTCGATTTTGACCGCCGACCCTTCCACCCGAAACCCTGCACAAGATGAACTCGAGGACGACCTTGCTAATGACCCATTCGCATCATATTTTTCCTTCGTCGAGGATCCTACGATACCTCCGAAATTTTTGATCACCACCTCTCCAAAGGCTTCAAAAGCTACATACGATTTTTGCGATGAACTACTGGGTGTATTTCCTGGGGCCGAATTCAGAAAGCGAAAGAAAGGCAAGGGCTTCGAAATGGGACGGATTTCCGGTTGGGCAGCAGACCGAGGTTATAAACATATGTGTGTAGTTAACGAAGATATGAAGAAGCCTAGTGGGTGTATTTTTTTAAAACTAATTTCTGATAGCTGACGTTTTACAAGATGCTATTACATTGATTTACCTTCCTAATGGACCATCTGCTTATTTCAAGCTAACATCTGTGGAATTGACGAAACAGATATTTGTATGCTCTATCATCACCTAGACTTCCAACTACTTAACGTTCGACAGGGACATGGAAGAGCGACTGCCCACCATCCTGAACTTGTCCTCAACGGTTTTGTAACACGACTCGGACATGCGATTGGTCGAATGTTCCAAACAACATTTCCTCAGTTGCCCGAATTCCAGGGACGGCAGGTTGTAACATTTCACAACCAACGAGATTTCATCTTCTTCCGGCGGCACAGGTAAATATTTTATGAGAACAAAAACACCATTCAGGAACTTCACCCCTGGCCAGATATGCCTTTCGAGCACCAGAAAAGGTGGCTCTACAAGAAATCGGACCACGGTTTACACTGAAACTGAGATGGCTGAAGAAAGGGATCCCTGCCGTCTATAATTATGGAGAAGCCCCACAATCATTGGAACTCAACGTTTACCCTGTTGGAAATGTGCAAACAGAATCTTCAGACACATCTGAAGAACGACCGGTGGAGCAACCGACAACGAAGACTACTCCACCCAAGCAAGACGAATTTGTTTGGCAATGGAAGGTCAGTCTTCGAAGAGAAATCAACATGCAAATTTCTGAGTTGCAATACAGCCAGAACTGGAGACAACAAGGAAGACCTTCTTCCTTTGATCATTCCCATCCGTTAGCCTCTCGCTTCAATCTGTTATATTGCCCGTTGGCGCTAATTCGGCCACACATAAGCGACCTTTACTATTCTACATACAATATTGTATGTATATTACACGTGTACTGGAACGATTCAAAGGGTCACCAGCCCGTGATCTATAATCTAGCCGTTTGCTTAACCAGCTTGTGCAGGTCGTAAAGGTCTTGAGCTGCTTTGGCAATCTCCCGAACGAATTGCGCATTCGGCATCTCTTTGCGAGAGGTGATGGTGTATTGCAATCGGTCTAAGCAAGTTGAGCGCCACGAATGATATGCATATCAACAAGACTTGCCATTATATCCGGTCATGTAAGCAACTCCAAATCCATCGGGAACGACCTAGATATTAGATATAAGAAACAATCACAGAATTCGATTGTTATCACCCACCTCTCCCCACCCATAGACAGGGAAATGTTCAGAAAAGATGGCGGAGGTACTCAAGACCCAATAGGACGACCTCAGGAAGACGGGATCTTTGAAGAACTCGGGAACCTCTTCACCTTCCTTTAAACACTTCTTGAGGCCTAAAAGATTTGAAAAAGTTAGGCTATCAGGACGCGCTACAAGAATCCAATTTCCTAACCAAGTAGGTGCCGATCGATACCTTGGCCTTGGCGAGCCGCCTTTGCAAGAGAAATATGTTTACTCGCAGCTTTATCAAACAGATGTTTTCGTAATTCTGGTGTTGCGTTCTTATCATCCATACTTTTCACCCAAGCATCGGATTCGCTGGACACAACACGGATAGCCTCAGTACGGCCTTTGAAGAATTTACGTGTCATTGCGGCTTCATAAGTTCCTCCATTCCTCCCTTTTTCTCCGAGTAGCCGTTTATACGCAAGCTGGACAATCATTTGAGCCCAAGAGTCCGGAGACACGCCGAATTTCTTTATCGCATCTTTGCCATATGAAGTCAAGTAGTATCCAAGCTCATGATTTTCAATCAGTTTAACTGCGGCGCGGTCCGCTTTAGAGATGGCTGCAGTTATTGCAGGAGAGATTTCCCAATCCAGAGGCGTTGGAGCAGCAGATACGGCCAAAACACCAGGTGAGCCATGATCAAAGTGTGGATCGTAAAGCATGTCTAGAACGTCATCGCACAAACGAGCCGTTGGTGTCCCGTCCATGACGGAGTGTTCTCCCATGAGACCAGCATAGCCGTTGTCAAAGACGATGAACTGCAGTGGTTTGTCGACCCAACGATTTCTTAAGCCAATTGGAACGTCATGGACAACGTCACCATGCCACAAAGCGCGACTATGATGAATTGGGTCGGAAGGCTGGGACGTTTCAAGGCTGAGAATAAAGGCTGATGAGTGGATCTCCTCTAGGATCTTCGAGTTGTGAGGATTGGATGCTAATTCTGCATAGTCCTGTCATTTTTTAAATTTTAATTAAAATATAAAATTGAAACTTCTATACATACCTTTGCCCAGATATCCCTATTTGAAGCAGACAAAACGCCTACACCAGGATATTCCAGTATCGAGTTGTCGTAGACGTGTTGTAGTTGTCTGGCTCAATGAGCACACGATAACTATGTTTGTACGAGAAGACACCTACTTCTCGATCTCCTGGCTGCTCAATATTCTACCACTCTGGGCAACATCGATCTTCCAGAACCGGTTCTTGCGAATAGCAATAATATGGCCCGAATTTCCTAGATCGCCTTCTCTGGCATGAGAAACACTCCAATCTAATCCCTCATCCGGCACCCGGCAGCAGTCAAACATCCATCTGTGTAAATTGAGGGCTTGAATTCAATGTCCAAGAAAGTCTCCTACCGATATGTATCCATGCATAAAGCCCCATCCCTCGTAGTTTCGGGTGGGAGGAGTCCTTGTTTTAGTTGCCGTCTGAAGATCATAGCAGCTCTTGTGAGGCCCGCAGCGAAAGCAATGGGATTCCGAGACAAATGAAGTGGGGGTTTGTCAAAACCATCTGCTCAGTTATCTTGAATATTCTGAAGGCAGTCACATCAGAACTGCTTACAATAGTAAGAGACGTTAATAACAACCTAGACCGGCATTAATCGGTAAGGAACGGCGACATTTCGAGTAGACATACGGAATCACGGTAGCTTAGGTATGCCATGTCATCCCACCACTCTTCTAGCCAATGAGGGAGTTGATTGGCTCGTTCAATCAAGCGTTTATGAAGGAGGGGTCCTTGTTGACGAGCAAAGTCGTCGATTTTCTTTACTACAGATGCATACTCTGCGTCGGATTTGGCTATGGGTATCAATGACTGCTTCAAACGACCCAAGGTATCGTGTAAGCGGGGAACAGGAAGCTTCCGCAATTTCGTCTGAACATTGAAGGTCAAGGTTCCAGGGAGGGGCTGTGGCGCGGTTCCTTTCCAATCTACTGGTCGGGACAATCTGACTTGAGTGGAAGCCATCCGTCGAAATCCGTTTCGAAAGGGATATTGAGCCAAACGGAATGGCATGACTGAAGCTATCAAATGTTCATGAGCAATGCAAGTACGTCCAACTGCACATGATTTTCCTAATGGGAACTCCGGATTCATCATCATTCGTGGGGTGCCACCGGTGCCTACTAACTATCATGTAAATGTGATACTGGGTGACGGGGTGGAAGACATCGTCCAAAGTCCGTGTTGCGAGAAATGCAAGGGATTTCAGATCCAACAAGTCAGCACGTTTGAATAGCATGATTGGTTTGAAGGTACTGTGATTTATATACAAGTCGCGCATGATTTCTCAGATTCCGGAGAACAACTGCTACACATCAATCGAAAGGTAGGCAGAAAATAGTACGTCCAGTCATTCAAGCCATTAGAGCGCCCCGCGTTTTTTTCAAAGACTCAGATATTCCGAGGAATGTCTCCGCAAGCCGAACCTACATTTACGTATTTCAGTTTGAATGCAGGATTCTGTAAAAGGGTTGAAATTGCTTACAGAGTCAAGTGCTTCAGCGAATGAGGAGTCGATAAAAGCTGCCTGAGGTAACAAAGGATCGCGTGGAGCCGATCTCTGGATGTCCAGTGCAATCTGAGCCATTCGACGCAGAGTGACATTGTTTCTGCCAAAAGATACCCCATGGAACGACAGAGGTTTCCTTTCATGACTGTTAAGATATCGAGAGAATATGAGATAAAAGAACTAACCCTAGGGAAACAGCACTGCGACAAAGGGTCTGCATATCTTGGTCGTTGATGCCGCATTCCCCATCTGAGAGGAAAATGACAACTGGACTCCTGAGTATTCCAAGAATGTCAACCCAAACTTCATTAGTATCCGGCATCCACTTACCTTTCTGTGCTCCAGTACTGCTGCATGACCGCCTGCGCAGTCCTGACTGCTAGGTTGTAGTTTGTACCCCCGCGAGCTCCGTACGGCATAACCAGACTCAATAATTGATCAGGCGAACTTGACAAGTCATTAGAGACGCAATTGACGATTTGGTCATCAAAGAGGATGACAGAATAGCTATCCCTTCGTGCTTGGGCTTGTTGACCCTGTCCCCCCGCGACGACGGACCATCTTGAAGTCCAAAAAGCATGGAGTGCGGAATAGACAGCCCCAACCCTATTGCTGTGCCGTGCAGCAATTTGCCTTGTTACAGGGGTGCCAGAGAGGGGCTGTCTATCAGAGCCAGCCATCGAGCCGGAGCTGAACAAGACATCAGATGGTTTTGCTTGAAAGCAACGAGTACTTACCGATCAATCACAAAAATACTACATCAGGGCAAAAGGTCAGCCGCAGATATAATTCGAGATCACCACCACCTACACATGAAAAGCTTGCTGCAAAACCGCTGGATTCTTGCAAGAAAATTGGTGGCCATCATGCGATGTGTATCTAACCCATCGAGTTGAAGCTAGATATGTACGAAGTGTGCTTGAAGACTTACCCTAACCCTGCATGACTTGCAGGATTTTGCGGTGCATGAAACAAGGGCAATGTGCAATAAGATGGCTGAGCTGGATTGGATGCCGTTCCTGAGTGTTCAGAACCTGCAATGCATTCAACCTCAAATTCATATTCCTGATAATGAACATGTTGGTTATACCTGGACACATCGCAAGGCTAAATGTGTTGCCGGGCGTGAGATTTGCAATAACCCACATTCTGAAGTGTAGACATACCACTTTGCAAAATTGGCCCTATCATCCCGCGAATATGGGTCTATTTCGACTATTTAGCCCAGGTCAGACGGTCGATAAAACGATTTACCTCTGAAACCTGCAAAATTGTACTCAGATGTGCTCGCTGTCACAATAGTAGTTATTCATACCAGAGCGTCTCCAGAACATTTCATGGGTAATCCAGTCTTTTGGTTGGTCAGGGTTGGGTTTGAGTCGACCTCTTATATGTTGAACATCAGGTCCATTACAGTCAGCCTCAGAACCAGCTCGACAGTAATCGACATGCACATGTCGCCCCATGTCTTGGCAGAAGAGATTGCACATCATGGGGGCACCATCATCGTCAGACCCAAATTTTCGCCCATTAATTTCGATCACAGCATCTGGGTCTTCAACGGTCCAGCGAGTCTTTGACATAGACCCGTGACTCGTATCATGGTCTTGTTGAGGGTGGCCTGCAGTGATAATGAGAATCAGCGATGAAACTGAAACTGAAGGAGATCGTTATTACCTCGAGGCAGAGTGCAAAAATATCCACAATATGAACATCTGGGCGAAGAAGAATTTAATAGAATGAATCGTGAATAACATAAGAGGAGGCGGTTACTGTGTATCACAAAAGTGGAAAGGCGTAGAGTCAATGGTATGACAATGCTTCCCATCATGAGTACGCCGCTTCTCAGGGATTGGGATTGCACAAGGCAGACGTTTTGCAACTGACGAACCATTAAAACTTCTTCTCTTAATATGTGTTATGAAGTATACCTTGGGAGTACTGAAATGTAAACTGATTAACAGATCTCTACGTGCAAGGTCAACTTTAGCCCACCTTAGTGTATTGGAAGGTCCCATGTCGTCCCGTGAAAGTCGCCTCGATCGACTGGGGTGCTGTATCTATTTCACAGATGCCATCTGCGGTACAGAATGCATGACAGGCATGGATTTCCCTTTGTTAAAGATATTAGAGCTTGCCATTGAAGAATAAGCACGATTACCCGCAAAGATGAACAGCATCCGACTGGAGGGAGTGTAAATGATCGTCAGTGGAACATAAGCGATTGCACAATTCGCATTTCACAGGACACATGCGATTGTTACAAACATGTTCATCATGGGGAATCTCACTAGTTGAGACGTTATCTGACCTTCAACACCCAGAAGAAAATAAAATAAACCTTGATACCGCACAAGTTCCTTGGCAACTAAACAGCTTGGATCCTTTGCTATTAACACTAGCATTTTTGGACAGCTTGCACGGCTACTGAAGTGTTGAGCAATGTGGAAATAAATACAAACACAGCTTTACCATCCCGCATGCATGAATACGTGAAGAGCACCGATGTTCATTCCCATTGTGTCCGACAACCTATACCCGATGACCCACTTGTTTCAAGGTATTTACCGAGGAGCGCACCTGTGTACATTCTCCAAGACACCCAAGCCTTTCTCTCAGAACGCATGGTTCTCCACAGAGGTGATCTTCGACTACGCAACTGCGATACAGATCAGGAACATTCAGAGGTTCAATTTCGAAAGACGTACATGTGCTTTCCACTGTGGCCAGCCCTGCAGAAAAATTAGATGGTGGCAGTCTGTAGTGCAAAAGGTCATACGTGTATCCACACATCTTATAGCTTTCATGCCCTTCTACAAATTCACAATTGTGTGTGCACTTGTGAGAAGTCAAACAGTTGTGTTCTTTTCCATCATGTCGTCGATTCAGAAGACAAGATAAATGGCAAGAATTGCACTGTTGTTTGCAGAGCTCCGTATTGGTCCTTATATTTATTACCGTTGCATCGAGCATTCGATGTAAGACTGCGATATTAGCATGTGATGTTTGCTGGAAGCCTTCAAGGTTCTTGCTAATCCATGTCTGAACGTGATTGACTCTGGTATTAAGTAAATGCGTCAGATATGATGACAAGCCTTGCAACCAGTCAGCTTCAATGCCCTTCAAACGTGATTCATAACCCTCCCATGACTCGCAAAGTGCCTTTAAGTGTGCATCTAGTTCATCAGAGGCAACAATTTCAGCAGGCGGGGATTCTAGCAGAGAAAGAAAGAAGCGGGAATCAGTATCATCGAACTCGATTTCCATATCTGTGTCAAAGTCCTATCAACAATATTTGCTTCAACTAAGCACCAAGACAATGTATGAGATTACCTTCAATGGTTCCGGCTGCGGCTCGATTTCGGAATACCCAAATGCTAATGCATTTGGTAACATAACAAGGAGTTTATGGGCACGGTGGCCTGCCATTGACTCTGTGGCGTGTTGTATGGATTCCGAAGGTAAACAAGTTATTCATTAAAAAGATGACTCACGAGATAATGCTCTCCAATCATTGGCCTGTTAGGCGTCAAATCATGAACAATAAAATCAGGAAGAACGGCAAACCTTGAGCTTTGCCATAAGGGTTTTCATGGTTTGCAGGAAATTTCCAGCATTTCCATTGGTCACATCTTGTCTGTCAAGTTGGGTCTTAATTGTTTGGAATAAGGCATAAAACCCCTTCGATTCAATAACCGGCCAGGGGACGATGCTCAACTGTCCACGATGGAGGCGAGTTATAAAATTCGATTCTTGTTCTTCTTGGACAATTTTCTACTCCACTAATTAGCAATGTACCACAAATGTTAATTATAGGCCGAACCTGGAATTTAAGGGAAAATCTACACCACGCTGATCAGTTACATGGTCCTACTTGCTGAAAATTCTCTTACTCTCGAACAATCTCCTTCTTATCAGAATCCACAACATCCTGTCCAGAGCATGAGTGATACAATAAGTTGGATGTATATAACATCACCTTGATTACAATGAAAAGTTTTGAACGAAAGAGAGTAGGATTAGTGGCTGGATCAAACACTGAAGATGATGACTGGAATGATTGGAAGAGTCCAGTTATATCTCTCGACAGGGCAAAGTTATTCCGGAAAAGAACCTAAGTTACTTAGAATACAATGAGAATAACCGCTTGCTGAGCACATACCAGATTAGAGATGGCAGTATTAAAAAGTACTAAAAGAGTATCTTCTTGAGCAGATCGCTCGATACTGTGCACCCCTTATAATTGGTAATGAATTTATTGATAGACTTAGAAATATATGCACCACTCACCTTCAAAATCAAGAGAGACCAGCAAGGCGTCATCAGTCGGGGTAATCGACATCCAAACACCCTCTGTATCTTTGTTGTCATCATGGAAATAAAATGGTATATCCTGGGCCAACCTGTCGTCCTCATAGCACTCCCAGCAAATGATGTATCAACCAGATGATTGAGTGCATAACTTTTGCCCACCGACTGTTCTCCTGTCCATCAAGTTCAGTAGACAAAATACCTATAATGAACTGACATACATACCCATGGAAGACACGACCTTTACAGGCTGTTTGGCAATGAGAATATGAGTGAAATCAGCGAGGGTTCGAACTCACCTTTGCCGCCATGTAGGATCTCAAAATTGATTCATACCAACCGAAGGAAATGCTGTCAGCCACAGTACTGACATCGGCTCCAAGAAGGGACCGTTCATACTCAGTGGAGATGATGCCATCTTTAAGAGGAATAAACCGATTCTCCCGAGTTATAGCCAGATGGATCGGAATCAAGCAAAGAATGTCGACGATCCATTCACCTACATGAAAACTCGAGACAAGTTCATCTGTGATGTGGCAGAATTCTGAATTTAGAAGTCGGAAGGGAAGCGATTGGACCACAATTGAGCGAAGTTTAGTTCCTCCAGGTTTTCGAGTTTTCTGCTCGAATGTCTTGATCATTTTCTCGAAATATGTCGTGGCACCTGCTAATGTACCAAGAGCACCAACGAAAATGAGTCGGTTTGGGGGTTGCCCAGCTATTGAAGTTTTAATCTGACGTTGGACAGCAGGGACAACCGGAAAGCGTGTCCATAAATCGAGAAAACAGTCCAGTAGGCAGTTGTTTACGGTTGTACACTGTGGCTGATCGATATGTTGATGAAGGCCCTTCTCCTGGAACATGAACTGCGTTGCTTTCTTCGTAATATCCAAGGCAATGGAGGTACACAGTTCTGAATTGAAATCGTAAACAAGTAGATGGATGCTCGATGGGTGTATGAATGACGTCAAAGTAAGGTCATTTGCAAGTTTGGATGGGTCAATGTCAACTTGGATTCCATCATTGGACCCAAAAGTTGTCCAGTGATAAGCGCGGATGGACCGCTCAGTATCATATTCGAATTCTGCAATGAAACAGGCACCATCAGGTGAGGGATAGACTTTAAGAGGCATGTGATGGAAGTTAAGAGAGGCCGGACTACATACATTGGGGTGGTCAACAAATGGAAGGTAAGGGAAGTGACATCATGACACACCGAAATTGCTGCATAACAAGAGAAAAAATTCTTGCTTGACCTTGATTATTAACAAACAGAAGTTCCTCGGCGCCCGTGACGAAGCACATCTGACAAACAGTAGAACCATCTTCATACCATGGGGTCAAATCGATCGGACGTCCCCAGGATTCTAGTGATAAGAAATCTTCACTGAACACGAATACATAAAGCAGTGCCTGAGAAAGCTATTTCGTGAAGTTGAATCATAATTTGCTTTGCGACAAACCTTGACACAAGCGTGAAGGGCAATCATGCGCTTATTTTCATCGAAGGCAATAATAACGTCTCTTCCTGTCTTTTCCTGATGGATAATCTTCCGAAAACGACCACGCTCAATTGTGTTTCCGATGTTGATAAAGGTGTCAAGGTAGATGGACAGCGTGCCATTCTGATCGTCGGTAATAAGCAGTAATTTACCTTTCGAAAGAATTTGGCCATGACTACCACAAAAGATATTCAGCTTCGTTAAGTTAAATACTTCCCTCAACCTACAGGACCTTGTGGCTCACAGGGAGCTGGAATGATGAAGTGGATCGATCCTTGATATGTGGCATTGGAAGAAATTTGGGATCCAATTGAAGGTTATGGCGATGTTCGGTAGTCAATTCCAGGACATGAATCTTGTATTCCACAAAGGGAGCAGTGTATGTCTCTTCACGACCCGAGACGTAGAAAGACAGCACTATTCACACAAGTAATTCACAAAATCTGTTTGATGAAAGGGCAGAACTACCTTGCGGCGTCATCCCCAAGTAGCGGGTTTGTCCGATCTTGATATCCGATATGCAGAACACTCGCCTAAAACAAGGGTCAATGGAAAGGAGAATACATGCGAGCAGAACAACACAACCTTTCTGGCAACTTCTCTCTTTGTTCTCCTTGAATGTCATGGAGAGCTTGAATGAAGTCCGACCGCCATTCTGCATATAGCTTTTCTCGCTCCCTTGAAATAAGGGTGTCTATTTGTTTCTTCAAAATCGTGCGCCTTATACTGTGAAATTCCCGCTTCAACCGGCCTAAATGTCGTGGAATTTCCTCGGTGAAAATTGATGATGCGATTTGAAGTATAGTCGAAATCTGTTCAGCTGCGATGCTGCCGCCATACTTGGATGTGTCAATGACACTCTCAAGAAATTTTGCGTCTTCTAATTCGTTAAACATCTTCTTTGCTCGTTGTTCGTATTCTTTTGCACGGGGGTTGTCAACATTATCCGGGCCCTTGACAAATGATAGCAGTGTGTCCAACAAACCAATCGAGCTTGGCTGAGCATCTGCAAAGATCTTGGCCACAATTTCGTCCTTCTCTTCCTGAGGTAAGTCAATTTCATCGCTCAGGAATAATTCAACTGTGATCAGTTTGAGTTTCGCTTTCGAATACTCTTGATTTCTAAACTTGATCGACTTCAATTTCCTACATTCCTCTTCAAACACCGATTGGAATGGAGGGTAAAGAGCCAGGAGATTAGCGAAAGAATCTACTTATACCGCCGTTACAGATATGACACGTAGATGGAGCTAAGAAGCAACTTTACCGGCAGCAGAATCCTGTTCAATTTCAAGATGCCCGCCTTTTACATAAACCGAGTCAAAATTGCAGAGCCTGTTGCAAACATGTAAAAGTTGACAAATAACAAACGACAAGTGAGGCTCACGGTAGAAAAACTTTCATGTATTGGACAAGCCCAAACAGTATCATGTCTTCTGGTTTGATAGCCGATAATTCTTTCTCTGATTGGGTCCGCTCAGAAGTTTCTAGACTCTTGAGCTTTGCCCCAACGGCCCTGTTGCGTTCCTTGAATCGACTACAAAGTTCGGGGAATCGAGAAAGAAGTTCATGTTCGAGAAGGACAGTGATTGCATCAACACCAATTTTAGGGTCTAATTCAATACGTGCATTGCTTCTATAGATGGCTTAGCCAATTGAAACAAATGTAATCCGTAGGACTCACATTAGATTCTTTAAGAGGACCGAATTGATGGTTTCCTTGTAGATAATTTGTTTCTGCTTCGAATTTACAAAATGAGTTGTGAGAAAGCCTTGACAGTTTTCACCGCAGAGAACGTGTGGTCCTCTTGCTTTCTCTGCCACGTTCACAAAGGAATTCGACGAGGATTTCAGAACGTCTTGAGGAAGTCTGACCTGTTTCGATAAGTTAGACCTAGCGATTCTCCACGAAGAGAAATACAAACTGTAAAGCCCTGACGAGAGCTTATGTCCTCCTTCTGTTCCAAGGTTTTTGCAACCTCAAAAGAGAACAATCTGTCAACGTTTTCTCCCTCGTCATCCTGTGTCACTTCAAGTTCGTTGTCATCTTTATCAGAATTCCAAACAAAAAGGCCGGATTCCTCATCAGAAAAGAGTGAAAGGATTTGGTGAGTTATCTGTGTTAGATATCTGCAATTTAGGTAGGTAAGGAGCTTACATATTTACAACATTTCTGCTTACCTCATAAAGGTAACACGGTTGCGGCGAACTGAATCAGGTGCCCCGTCCTGCCATGTTTCCTTTTCAGGCCAAAATACTATATACAGCTCTTGGCCACTTGGTTCAGGAGGAATGGCGATGTATAATCCAGGTCGGAGATATTTTGCATCGACATTGTCTGTCGCTAATAGCTTGTGCGCTCTAACACAAGCTTTCATCAGTGAATGACGACAAGAGGGTGCTATATCCCACTTACTGCTGATTGTCCACAATACCGAAATGAAGAAAAAAAGACACTACCGATTTCTGAGACCCATAGACACCGATTGGTTGAATAAAATCTGCATCCAAGGCCTTAAAGTCAACTCTGGTCAGAGACTTGTAGGCGCCTGGACAAAGTTTGTTGATAAACCGTCCTAAAGAATCTTGTGCAATGATAACTTTGTCAACTATGATAGGATGATCAACAGAATGGTTCTTTCATTGATAGTACAAACGAACCCAGACCACCACTACCCTGTTCAGAAATAAGTTCAAGAAGGCAGAAAAGGTTCTTGAATGGTAAGGACATATCACATCTCGGATTGTAGTCTGAGGCACCATTGCCGACAATCTGTTATGCCAAGATTCAGAATGTCCAACAAAAGAAGCGGATGAAGGCACAAACTTGGATATCATCGACACCCTTGGTCGAAGCAAGTTCTTTATTGCTCGCAGTTTTGCCAGACCTCGAATGCAACATATCGGCGGTTGTGGTCTGGACGTTTGAAGAGTCATTAATATAAGCTCACATTACACGTACAAGTTCACTCACCTGAAATACAGCCTGAGTTTGAGCGCCAAGTGGTGCATATTCAAGGGGAAGATCTTAATTTCGAATATAGTAAATCATAGCTGAAAGCTCGTAGTTCCTTACCTGGATCGATGTCCATATCAGTAATATAGGAAACTTCTGAAATACTTATAGTCGGCGAGAGAGACAATGATGGTTAGAGAAAAAGATCAAAGACACCGAGTCATCGGTTAAAGTTTATGCAACTGATAGACGCCCGTTTATCAGAAAGGTGGTACGTGCGCATTCAAGAAGTTTGATCAACAGTTGGCGGTCACTCTGAAGTCCATCACACACATACAATTACCCACTATGCACCTAACTGACGTGTTTGAAGACATCCTGGTTGGCAAGCAGGGGATTGTATCACATCCTGGTTCAGGACAGTACATGGCAACTTCAGAATCGACAAGTATTGGCACATCAGCTTGTGGTCTAGCAGCTCTAAATTGTGCACGCGTTGCCTTCCAATACCAGGACGCAGCTGAAAGGGATCCTTGTGGTTTGTGTAAGCAACAAAAGCGAGGTCATGATAGAGGTTATTGCGTCTTTGATCACATTTTGTCGGCACATGCATCCGAGGTGAGTAGATTTCTAATCTTTGACATTCAAATTAATTGTGGTAGGATATTATATCTATATGTTCTTCATGGACGAGGACCACACACCTTGACGTGGATGATATACTGGATCTTCCCATCTTCAGAACCTCCTTTGATCTCGTTAAGACGAGTTATGGTCAAACTAATCTCACCGATTTCAAAGCTTTGCTCTTGTAAGCGAGTCTTTGCATATTAGTTACGGTACATGTTGATCAACCTTGCGTGTCAGGGAATTATCTCAGGTAGAGAATGATAGCAGCACAGTCATTGCTTCGGTCATCACTCGACCTCCGGAGATCGTACTGTGTTTGAAGATTGCTGTTGCGTCTCAAGATATTTTTATCATATTTGACTCCCATCCCCGCCCCTCGCATCCACTAGGTTCAGGCTTTGTTCTGAATTCCTCGGTCGACGCGACGGCGCTCTACCTGGAGGAGTTACTTTCCGTCGATGCCAGCATCCTATCTGACCCTTCCTTGCGTTGGCAAGCTCAGCTCCTGGGGCATTTCTCCAGCCATATTCTTGTCCGAAAATTTGGAGCCATCTATGATCCAGACATCGATATCATCCTTATGGAGGCTAGCACTAAAGTCTTGAGCCTTATGGGTGAAGTAGCAGACCTCAAGCGACTGCAACTGTCTCTGCTAGCAGACAATGAATATCTCACGCAAAGATTGACACAGCTTGAGCAATCACAGGTCAAGGTTTCTCGTAAGGGGAAAGGCAGAGCAATGGAATCAAGGTCTTTCTCTTCATCAAGCAGCACCTTGTCACCTCATAACTCTGGGCGTTTCAACAAAAAGTCGGACTTCAGCTCCGGTTCATCTAAGGGAAATTCCAATGAAGATGCAGCAATGAAAATACAAGCACAATTTGACGAGGAAGATAGACAACTGGCTGCTGAACGTAACAATTTACTTCAAATGAATCGAACCTTCGAATGCCGAGTGTGCTTTGATGTCTTCGAATTGGACCATGTCGCTCAACTTGATGTCTGTAACCACGCTTTCTGTCGTCCTTGTCTCCGCCAATACATCATCGTGAAAGTCGAGGGCCGTCAATATCCGGTACCTTGTCCTGCATGCATTGCCGACAGTGTCAAGGAATTCACAAGTGAGTACTTGAGTGTTCATGTTGCCTTTTTTACCCAACCAATGTTGACTCTGAGGGTAACTCTCCAGGCGTCGACCAAACTGTCTTATTTTTGTTAGGAATAGACGATTCGACATACGAAATCTTCGAAGAGCTACAGCTTGCTGCTCATTCCATCGTTTTGCATTGCCGAAAGTACGCCTTCTTGACCGTGATCCTGTCTTTTAACCCGAATGATGGATTTGCTAGATGCAAGGAAACTATGTTTGTAGACAAAACCGAGCATCAGTCTACAAATATTATTGTATGCCCTTTGCGCGGGTGCAACCATGTTTGGTGCAAGATATGTGAACAGACAATTCAGGTCACTGAGAATGGCCCTCCACACACCTGCGACGGATCTAGTGAACTCGAACATTTGATGAAGGCAAGGGGGTGGCGACACTGCCCTGGTACGTCTTGCGTTTCAATTATCATAAACTTGAATGGCATTTGAAGTCCCTTCTCAAACAGGCTGCAAGACGCCTGTGCAAAAGGAATCTGGCTGCAATCATATGACGGTAAGTATTAAACCAGTAGCTTACTCTATGATAATAAAGTTTATTGCTCTCCTCGTACATGTAGTGCCCATCTCCTGGATGCAATACGCAAGTTTATATTTAACAGCTTCATTAGCCACTCAGGTCTGACATCTTTCCCGAATCTAGGCACTTCTGTTATACTTGTGGAGGATTAATCACTCAGTCTTCGAGCCGAAACGATATCCGCGCCTCGATATCCGAGCATTATCGCAAATGCACTTTATTTCAGGATGTCCCCGGTCCTTGAATTATCGTTCTTACATGACAGCTACTATACTACTACTCGTACAAGCTGATCATTTTGCTTGGAATTCCGATGACTGTACTTACGCCAAGTTATTGAAATTGATGCACCAATAGAAGCACATGATCTAATCTCTTGCTGCGGAGACCTTGAAACCGAATACATTGACAAGCCAATATGTCCAGCGTCACTGTTCGCCTTTAACTCATTATCTCAGTTCGTATGTATAGTCCGCCGGATAGACCTTTGGTCGTTAAATGTACCTTCGATAAGTGGCACAAGAGAATAACATTCAGTTCAGCGCGCAATTGCTCTTATGACCTGCTGCGACGAAAGGTGAATCCTATTTTTTCTGAAGCACCAAGTCCGTTCAATCTGTCTTAGGTAGAGCAAGGCTTTGCTCTCTCTGCTACTTCCTATGCAATTACATACAAGGACGATGACGGAGAGATTACAAACATAACTACCAACGATGATCTCATTGAAGCCATCCAGTATTTCCAAGCAGGTGATGATGCGCCGTTATCCTCAGCAGCATCTATTTTGTCAGGTCGCAGTTTTGGACCCCGTAAAATCACTCTTCGGGTTGATATTACTGTGGATTATGACGGGCCCAGTTTGTCAGATACATCATCTCTGGCTAGCTTGGACGACTTCAAAGTGTACAATGGTAGCCAACAATCGTTTTCCCTTAGCGCAACACCCGTTGACATCGACGACGATTCTGTCACTGTCAGCTCGAGGGATCTTGGATCATCGGGCACGCGGAATGGTTGGACTTTAGTTGCATCACAACGTCCTCTGTCGAAGCAGAGGAGTTCGCACAGTGTCGAGAAAGGGAAAACTTCGACTGGTTCCAAGGAACGGCCCTCGACGTCAGCAAGTAGATCGTTGCATGAGCGAGCCCTTGAACCACCGCTCAGCGAACATGAAGTTCTTTCTGCTCTGGAGCGCTACCCTTCTGATCCATCCCTAGTTTTCGAACGACTGAAGCTTTCGGACACATCAACCGATGACAACTCCATCGTGGAAATCGACGGTCTAGCAGCGAGCGAGCGTGGAGCTGCTTGGTTGCGTGATCAAAATGATAGAGCAATTCGTTCTAAGCTTGGTGCGCTACCGGAGCCATCGGATTCAGATGCCTTTTCTTTCTCTCTTGATGGATCTTTGGGCGGAGATTTGTCACTGGAAAGGGATCCAAGAGGAAGATATTATTACACATATACCTCCGGATCGGCTTCACAAGCTCAAGGGTCAATCTATGATGAGGGTCAACAAAGCTATGAGGGCGAGGTGGACGCCCCTGTTGCTCTAGGCCCACCACGACCAACGTCGATGCACCTTCATTGGCTTGCGTCTCAACGAGTACAGACGGAGGCACTTTCTCAAAGTGTGGATACACATCCAAAACCCGACATGTTGAACCAACTCCCGTATATCGACCAAGAGTTCTTTTCGTTTCCCCCATGTCCAGCACCTCCTGAGGACATCGTGACGGGCTGTTCGAATTGCGGGGCTGTTCTAGATGCTATTCGCTATGTCTGTTCGACCTGTGGCCCTAAGTCGCCCATAAAGACATCGACCACTGAGAGGGGTAAGGATAGGGAGGATTCTCCTGTTTCCGCGTATTCTTACCCACCTATGGGGCGCTCCCTTTTCTCAAGCCCGAATTTCAGCACTTCTCAGACCATCGTTGCGGGCTCCAGCCCATCTTTTGACAACTTTCCGAACAAAATTCTACCTCCTTTGCCTTCGTCCTTGTCATCTTTGCCCCCACCTGTTCATCCCATCTCCTACGGACGACATTTCGATGTGCCA
Source organism: Inosperma sp. D86 (assembly GCA_026262225.1). NCBI lineage: Eukaryota > Fungi > Basidiomycota > Agaricomycetes > Agaricales > Inocybaceae > Inosperma > Inosperma sp. D86. The sequence continues at coordinate 27,553 of JAIUJM010000055.1, forward strand.
ATATTACCTTCATCTTCCAAAAAGTCAAACGGCTATGAACTTTGTGCCATGTGTCTAGAAACTGTTGGTGTAAATCACGCAATCGAAGCTGGCCTATCTCCCCTAGGCTCATCCCCAGTTTGCAGCAATACATCCCCTACGTCCCGTGGTGACCCTGCGTTAGCCTCTCAATGGAGACGTGCAGCTCCAAAAAAGGGGCAAATAAGACATGCGTATAAGGAAAAAGTATGGACTCACAATGGGTGGGAGGACGTCGGTTCGTTCCCCCCGTTCTCGTTGAATGACTGCAGATGACAATTGGTTCCTTTAGTCTTAGATGAAGCTCAGGTTTCGAAGTGTTCCACATGTTCTGCTATCACTGAGCGCAAGCGATACAAGTGTGTTTCGTGTGAGAGGATGTTCTTATGTCGTGCGTGTTACAGGTTCGCTGGCCCCTTGTCTTTCTGGTTACTATCTCACTGCTCAAATAGCCAAGTACACGAACTTCACCCTTTACATGCATTTTGCATTGTTCCCGATAGACCCATGGGGGTTCTCGACGGCAATGAATATTTTGGAGCTTCCATCCGAGAGACTAACGAAGAGCCTTGTGAGTCTTTATCCATCTTTCGAAGTGAAATTTACACCAGAACATAGCTCTTGTTCATCCGGGCGTTAAATGTACACAGTATGTGACATCCTTGTTGGGCTGATATTTTATTGATTGTTTTTTCCCAGCTGTCTCCTCCACATTGTAGGAGCTCGTTTCCATTGCGCAATTTGTGATTCTGTCGATATATGTTCGAATTGTGAATCTGCTGGTCTTCCAGGAAATCTGGATTCTGCCGATGGAGGTCATAATTCCTCTCATATACTCATTAAGGTTTGTGAAGACATCATTATTATTGAGTATGGCTGAGGTTATATGCAGATACCATATCCCCTGGAGAATGCAGAGGTATAACTTCGCTAAGAACAATTCTTCAAAGATCTTACTAGATCTTCAATAGCTGCAAAATGCAAGTCGACGTGCATTGCATCTCTGGACTGGACGAGATGCAGCCCATGTTGCATTTGGGATTGGAAGACAACGAGAAGGCTCAGAGATATCTTCCTATGCACAAACTCTCATTGGCTCTGGCTCTAGAAACAGCGCCACTTCAAGCGACCATCACCTCTTTTGCAATGGTTGTGGTCAGGTATGCCCTCCTTCTTTTCTCAACAAACAGTCGAGTGATAGAGCTCACAGACAATTATTGGCGTACGTTACCAATGTGGTCACTGTCCGTCGAAACCTGTTGCATATAATTTGGTAACGACTGTTTGTCTACTAGCATTGGAGTATATTGATAATAACCCGTAAAGTGTTCAACTTGCGAAATACGATCCTATTTGATACACGATCCAATGCACATCTTTATCAAATTACCAAGACCGGTGCATCGTGGTGTGGAAGACGTTTATCCGCTTTTGCCTCCATTGCAAGTCACCGCGATTATTGCCTAGGCTCCCCTGATCTTTTCCTGTAATAGGTACAAAACACCAGCTGGACCTCCACATTCACAACCGAGCAACGACCCCAGAGGTAAATATTCATGTCTTATAGTTGACAGCAAGATCTCATTCATCTTTAGCATATCTTGAAACCCTTGTGCATTCCTCCGCCCTTTGTGACCGTTGTATGACGCCAATAGAGGGAGAATGGTTTAGATGTTGTTATTGTGGCCGAGACTTGTGTGATGCGTGTGAGGCTGTAGACACTCACAATGATACTCACGTCTTTATTGTCTTCAAGTCCGCGGTAAGTAGATGCTGTCAGGAGTCTCAAATTAATATTTACCTGTTCCTACATAGGTGGACATGGGTTTTTTCAGGTGGGTTATAATCATAGAAATCTTTGAGCATTTAGTTCATCATCCCTAGGACATTCGCTAATCTTGACAATCATGCCGGAGGCTCACCCATTATTCCACATCCTGTGTATCGTTAAGCAGTTCGTTATTTTGTAGCATACAGCCTTCTACATTCGATTCTTACACGAGACAAGGCTTACAAATATTCTAAGCATTGTCCTAACCCTTCTTGAAGCCTGGGTATATTTCAAGATCAGTGACTCTCTTTGTGGATAGTACCAACGAGCCCTACCCAAACGCCGTCGTTCATAGAAGAGATCTGTCCTGCTAGCACCAAGGTTAACAATCTTCGGACATCCATCACGATCTTTCTCAAGTCTAGTACATTCTGCACAATAATAAGCATCGGAAATGCCTGCTATCGTAAGCCACAGACACATATAGTAAGGGAGGGTGTTAAACATACCGGGAGCACCACAAATTATACATCGGCCGCCGTAAGTACCAAAATTACATTCGTCGCAGATTCGAACAAGGGTTTCCGGCCTCACATATGAGTCGCATACAGGACTACGACGTTCCAAGCTTAAGGAGGTCTGACATGCAGCACGAATTAAGTACCCACCACTTTCCATCACATTTCTCGCAAAGTCGGCCAATGGCTGTTGACTAGATAAGTATGGTAGAAGGAAAGCTAGCACAACACTCACCTATCCCTGGCTGACGACGGCACATGATTAGGTCTTTATCAAATATGAGTTAAAATCACAGCTGATAGTAAGTACACACCAGGATGGTGCTTAGACATGGTCACGTAGAAAAAAGAATAAGGTGGGCTCGATAGGGTGGGGGCTCGAGGGTGTCGGTTGCGGATAGCGGCTGGATACTGAGTTTGAAAATTGTCTTATGTAAACAGGGCTTATATATGGTTGTGGTTCACTACAGCAGGGTCTGCTTAGTCATTACAAGTCACACGCCCGTTAACTGACTCTGTTACTATGTATTGCGATCTAATGCGATCTATGATAAATTGACAGGCCGAGACCAAAACAAAGAAAAGAAATACAGTGGGCATGCCAGTAAATAAAATGCAGGTTCAAGACAGATGGAAGCTCCCAACTCCTTCTTGCATCGCAATTTTCAACTTTTCCTTCATAACTTGTTTTGTACTATACTCGGGAAGTTTCAAATAATTGACGCAAGTCATGACACTTGGCAAATAGTCATCGGCTTTCAAAGGTGGTTCGTGAGGCTTTCGAACCACAGTTAGTGGTGGGTTCAGTCCTCGGAAACCTGTGAATTAGGTGATGAGGTTTTACTTGACAGTTTACAAAGGAATACATACCACCTATAGGCAGTTTAGGACTGCCAGTAATGAACTGCAAGAATGCACGACGGCTAACTACAGTATAGTCGCACATGATCTCAAGGAGGTCACGAATCGCTTTGCTTTCAACGTTGAAACCGTGGTCTGCCTTCAACGCTTCAGAGAGTGCTGGAAAATAATGGTGAGAAATTATCCACAAAGTTAGATAACAGGTAACGGACTTTCAATGCTCCAATCTTCATCGGAATTTCCAAACAGCATGACAAGTTCATCAGCAGAGAATGCACGAAGGTCTGTGATGGGAAAAACTTTCGAAAATCCTTCTCGAAAAGCTTTGACCTGTATTGCCACACCCTTGCCGATAATGGCGTCCAAAACATCTGCAATGTACTCGTTCACATTCTCAATTGTAACAGGTGTTTCCTTTCCGTTCAGCTACAAGCAGACCTGGATCAGAGTTACTCATGACTGGACTGAAACCAACCATACCCTAAGTTCGATGTCATACCCCGGGATTGTAAAGTCTAAGGCAAGATCCTCAATACAAGTCCGCTCTATTTTCGCAACTTTCTGCGATAGCTGGGAACCTTTTAACGATAGAAATGGGAAGATAATAAAGTTGCAATCACCTTGTCTTTAGGAATCATATTCTGCTCTGTGGCCAAAGTTTGGACGTGGGCAAGGGAGTTTGCAAGTTCGACATCAACAAGCTAAGAAAGTTAGCATCAGACATAGCGTTTTGAGTGAACAACTGGCACCTTGAGAGTTGCGATTGTTAGTGGTACTTCATCTCCTAAGACTAATTTCAAGAAAACTTTGTTAAACATAAGATCGATGATGCGAGAATCGAGCATGGCTTTAGCAGCAAACTGCCCTATAACCCGAAGGATATGTGTTCGTTTTCTAACAAATATCAAGATATGATCATGTATTGGGAGAGCCAAACGCACTGTCCACCATCATTGCCGATATCTTCCCGGCTAAGAGGAGCAGGATAGAGTCCCTGAGGGTGATGAACATACACCGCCGACCCACATGGATCGCCATCTCTCCATATCTTCAGATCCTTTCTTGCAAACTCTTTGGAAACCATAGTGTAGAACTCAAGGGTTGGTCCCAGACCAGTCCCAACTTCTTCGAAGTACTCAACTTCGAGAACGGACGAGGATGACCCATACAGTTCAAATACTTTAACAGCAGATTCCAGTATATGCTTTCGCGAAATACGGACTTTCTGTCGTTGGAGACGCCCAAGAAAGCCAATACTGTCTTCTCTTCTGGACGTGTCCTGACCTCTGGTTTGTTGGCTTTGCCATTTTAAGATCAGACGTGCATAACCGAATGAGGTCGACTGCAAGAAGTTGTAACGGGTTGCGAATGGGAAAAGGAAAGGAAAATGCTGGGGAAGATCCAGAGCCCAATCTGGGAGGCAAGAGCTACACAAAAATCAATCCTTTGTCCATTTGAATCGGAGGACACCCACCTAGCAACAATCATCGGCTCTTCCAGCTGGCGAGTTAGTTTTGCTGTCAATTTGTTATTCACAAACGCAATATCGCATAGGTTTCGTTTTTCTACACCAAAACCAACCCGTTCGGATTCGAGTGTATTAAGATGGAACAGCAAGCGGAGAAGCCGAAGAATCTTTGCATGCGGTGTATCGTCAGGTAGAGAGGAAAGCGTTGGTGTGGGAGACCTCGGTTTGTTAGAATCACACCCAGCTGTAAAAGCGCCATAAGCATCAAACCGAAGACAAAAATGTAACTCTTTCTTACTCTCAGGAAGTGGCGCAGGTCCCGAGACCTTCTTGAATTTGACGGTATACACACCTTGCCATATCATATTCAAAGGTGTTGCACCCGATTTCTTTCTCATTTCGTGTTGATGAATTGCCCCATAAACAGTTAGATCCAACGGTAAAGCATGATCATCCATGGAAAACTCAAGGTGCCAATCAGTGGGTTTCGTCTTCAAAGCAGCCGCATATGAAGCTTTCGAGGTGAGTGAGTTCCGCGTTGAGTTCTGTTCCTTCAGCACGTTGTTAGGTGTACCAACCCTAGTACCATCGGGTGTTTGTGCTTCCACTCTGCTACCATCTAGCGAATGGAAATTAGATTGGAATTGGTGGTAAATAAGTTTACCACAGACCTTCTGCAATTGCAAGGGTGATAGTCTTCTCTGATATGGAATGATCATGATCAATTTCATCATCGAATACTTCAGCATCAATGTCTTCTTCATCCGTAAATTCTGCTTGAAGTTCTGATTCAACTACCGTCTCGCTGCTGGTTACTTCGGCCCGAGTTGATAAAATATTTGGTAACGTCACAGGTCGTTCACGAGAGGCCCCACCTGCAATATCCGGCTGAGGAGGTGGTATGCTCGCATCCATCGCAACAGCATCTTCTATCGATGTAGCAGGGGTCTGCTTTGCCAAGCGTCGACTCCGCCGGCGCTGAACAGGTGATTCCACAGAACCAGGGACAGATGAGCTCGGTTCGGCTGGTGGGTTTGAGCTCGATGGTTGAGTAGAAGATGGTGCTTCATCACTAGGGGGTCTTGAACTTGAACCCATCAGACTAGACGCGGCCAAGGCAGCGAACATGCCAGATAATCGTGAATTTCCACTCAGAAGGCCTGCCACACGAGGACGCAGGTAATCGTGAAGGGCTTGGAATGTGGCGATAGCGTGAATAGAGACAACAATGTTGTGAAGATGCTTTGGAATGTCAGATTCATCACCAGCAACAAGGCGGAGTCGAAGTTGTCGAGCCAGTAGAGAAGGCGAGCTACGCTTAGAATCTACCGAGATGCTTGAATACACGGAGTTCTGTCAGATATTGAGACTTACCATCGTTGTTCGGGGTGACAGTGATAACGTCAAAAGGTTCCATTCTCGTAAGGCTCTCCTGTAATTTCTTAACCAGAGTGGCAAGGGGTGTTTGATTAACGTTCAATTTCTTGGTCCTACGCGCCAAAAATGCATCCAACAAAATTTCTTTGCGCCGTTGGAGATCGACTAGTTTATCAGAAAAATCAGAAGGCAATTAACTGCATACATGAACCACAGCGCCTACCAGCACGACTCTCGTCCGTGGCAAATTGGAGCAAACCATCAACAACGCCGCTTTGAAGCAGTTCGAAGCTGGAAACAGAAGTATGGGGAGATGCAAATAAATTTGCAAGTTCCCACAACGCTTCTGAGTATTCCCGATCGGAGGATTGAGGAACCGAAATCTTCTGCACCAGACTGCAGAGATTCTGAAAGGCCGCATCGTGCTCAGGATCCTCCTTTTCTGACGAGTACCTGAACTGTATCACTCTGGCACGGGAGGTTATAGCATCCTCAGGGTCGAGTGTCATCGAGGACTTTTTGAAGCCACTGATAATGCTCGGGTTGGACGGCGGCAGGTCCTCGGTCGAGTCCGAACCCTCTTTTTCCTTTGATTTGGTGGTGGTCAAATCTCGTTCACTGAGCAGCTCTATCTCATGGAAGACACCCTCGCGACGGAATGCAGGCTTATAAAGTGAGGGTCCCTTGAACAACAAGATATCAACGAGTTGGAGAGCTCCAATGACAAGCGAAGGGTGGTCCTTCGAGGATAAAATAGAGGATGCGAAGCTGGCCACAGGAACGAACTGGGAAGAGCAACTTAGAAATGTATCGGTCGAGGAAATGCAAAATATTACCATTAACACTCGTTTCAGGCCATCCGACTCCAAAAAGCTGATCGTTTTCAAAATGCCCGTAAGCGTCTTGATCCTGATTGCAGTACTAACACTGGCTGCGTAGACATCCACTAAAATCGGAACTAGAAGCTGCATAAAGCGGCCAACAACAACGGATTTGGATCGTAGCAATTCCAATCGACCAGGAGTGTTCAAGGCTTCAACATTCGGAAGTTGGGCGGATGACTCAACATTCTCTTCTGCTTCCTGCGAAGGACCCTCTTGAGATCCAGATGCAGGATGCGCATCCTCTATTGTGGATGTCGTCGCAAGAGAAGGATCAGTCATCGCAGAGGCCGATTGGGAAGTTGAAGCTTGTGCAAGGCGAGCTGAAGCTTTATCGGCTTTGGCTTTGGCCTTGATCAGACGGGAAAGTGATTTCTCACTGTACGCCTTGTGATCAAAGACGCCATCTAGATACCAATAAGCCTGCCTCAACGATTAAAAACAAAGAGCTTCTCACCTTTAGGAAGAGGAGGTAATAGTTCGGAAATAAGACTAAGCGCTTCTTCTACCTGATCTTTCGGCCTGTGTGCCAAGTTCTCCATGACAGTCATATCGGCGAGACCTCCACCCAGACCCTGACCTCCCAATGCATCTCCTTGATCAGCGTGAGATTCAGAGTCTGAGCTGGATGGTAGAACTCCAGTCAGGATTTGATACAACGTATCTACAATTTCTGCTTCAAGCAACGCCACTGTGATCTTCGCGCTCGCTCGGGCAGAGGTAGCCAGAGCCCGGAGCAATAAGGTGTAAGTGTTTCCTGCAATGAGAGGAGAACCTCCAGCTGGTAAGAGTAATTGGTTAACCGCCACGATCAAAGTAGGGTCTATGAGAGCCTCAAGGTTCTCGATCGAACTACGATGGTACGAGTCAACCACACGAATAACACAGAGACACGCATATTCAACAAGACGTTGATCTGAGTAACCAAGGCAATTGCGAATAATGGACCAAACGCCTCGAATCATCGGAAACTGGTCAGATGCAAGGTTACGGCAACAATTCGAGGCAGCTTGCAAAGCAGTTCTTTGAACGGCAATAGAGAAGAAATCCAGGTAATTCAGCAAAGCCGCCAAGCCACCTTCACGAACGATAGCACTAGGGAATTCTTCCGAAATTTTTTCCATAGTCTGAAGAGTATATAAGAACCTTGAAAACAGGGATGAATTATTCTTACGCTGAGAGTCTGCTCCGCTAAGTCGATATAGGATATCTCAATCAATTTGCTGCACAACACCGGGATAGCACCATGATAAACCACAGTATGCGCTACGCCTGGAAGCGCTTCCATGAGATTTGCTAGACATCGACAAGCAAGAACCTGGGCCTCCAAATTTTCGTCTCCTTGGATATCTCCAGAGCTCATGGCTAGCGCCGCTGCGAGGGCGGCATCTTCATCACGATCTCCATTGTTATCGTTCTCGTCATCATTCTCGCCACCACGCCCGCCAAGGATTCTGACAAGTTCCTTTACAAATTGTTCGACCTGGAAGGAGCCTGCCAGTGTATCTTCTGTACTAATGCTCAGAAGTTCGCTCAACTCCTGTAGAGTGAGCAATCTTGTAGTAGGATCGGCAGTCGGCTTGATGTTGCTCAGCATTGTCTTCAATCTGGAGGAGAGTGACATCATGTACGACCCAAACTGACGATAATCACCAAAGATGGCTAATGCCGACGTTTCGTCCATTGTCCCAGGCGCATCACCAGATGGCACCCCATCCTCCTTTCCTGGCCCGTTATTACCGTCGTCGTCGTCGTCGTCGTCGTCGTCATCATCATCATCAACGATAGCTGTCTCACCGAGTTTATCATCTTCCTTAGGTTTGTCCTTGGTGGCCTCCGTTAAAATTAGCTTTTCTTCGATAAGGTCATCGGCGGCTGTGGTAACATGCTTCGTGCACTCAGGATCTAACATCTCAACGTCTTCGTTTTCGGGTCGCGAAGAACTCGCTGCAATCTTGGACTTCAAAGCTGCTTTGCCTTTCGAGGCAGATGTTCTGTACAAAGTTAATACCGATATTCGTGATGATGTCAACGTACTAACCGGGGTTTACGAGGCATTTC
>JAIUJM010000056.1:3037-35618 GCA_026262225.1 Inosperma sp. D86
CGGATCATCTTTCTGATCCGATGCAAGTGATCGCTTCTGGTCCATTGCAAGTCCCTCTGATTTGGTTCGGCAGGGAGGGGTCATTCCTGCCTAGTTTCATGGCGATTGTAACTTGTGTCGACAATCTTCCGTCAAATCCTCGATCGACGTTCACTCGACAAAGCCTCGACTGCAATCAGGCTAAATCAGTCGTCGAGACCGATGAGCAGGCCCAGCAATACCGAGATTAGGGAAACAGTGTTTCCAGCCAAAGGTCCAATGGCAAACGCATTCACTCATCTATCGATCAGGGAGTTTTTTCACTCTATTCATTATTCATTATTATTATTCTACGTTTCCTCCTCACTTTTTACCTTTCAAAGACAGTCAAATGTATCATGGACTCGATTTCAAAGGGTGGCCAATCCTATCTATTTTCGCATATACACTGTTATCTACCATCTGAATCTTAAATGCTCTAATCCGTCTTCACCGTAGCTTGTGTCTTTCTTCGTTTCAAAGGCGTATCACAATGTCAGGTTATTGACTAGCTTGTCCTTGTCACATGCAGACTAGATCTAGGTGACCCTGATGCAAAGTTTTAAGTCAAGGATGTCAGGCCTTGTTGCCTTGACATAAACCACCAAAGCCGGTCCACGCGGACCAGATATGTTATATACCCACCAAATGACCGCCGGGCATGGTAACTTCTTTTTCATTTGGCAACGAATCTGGTGCTCCTACGAGTACGAAGGGCCGAGTTCCACAATCAGCGGCTGTAGTATGTTGCCAAGGAGAAGAAAGAAACCGCAAGGACCCATTCAGCAATATCAGCGGCTTCCACAATTAGAATTCGGATGTCGTTAATGTGGGTCTTCTATACCAATATTTTCAAACGATAAAATCTATGAATTTACCTGCAGACGACTTGACGTATCCGAAGAGGGATAATCAGCCAGAAGCAAGCCAGAAGTATGACTGGGTTTTTTTGTAAGCTGTTGCCGATAAATTTTCTACAAGTTACAAGTAGGAACACTGACTGATGAACACAAGATCGACTACGCAGCAGCACGTCATAAAATCTAAGGAGATCTACATATTCCCAATAGGTATTTACTACTTTGACACGAATATTTTGGGATCAAGTACTGTAGTTTAGCCGCCTAAAGTTCTGGATGGCGTGTGTTGCCGGTTCGTTTTTGATGGCCCCAACAACGAAGCTTCCCATACAGCCAACATGTGGAATTTTCGACTCGGAAAGGTCCTCATGCAGGATTTATTCTCTCCCGTCGGTGGCTTCTCTCCATACACAGGGCCTCTTATGTAAATACATAAAGGATGAGGCCTCGATGAGGCTAAGCATCAATTCCGCATACAGTAATCTACATATGATCCACTCATATACCGAAATGGGTGTTTTTCCGATTTTGGAGAGCACGAAATTGTTCACACGTCCTCACGACGCCAAGATGGGGCGCAATTGGCCAAAGGGCTTCCGGAAGCTCCCTCCGATCCCCACTGATGCCATCGAAACTGATACAACCAGCGTTGATGGCGTCCAGTGGTGACGCTGGATGGAATCAGTAGCAGCAATATTTGAAGCAGTATCACGATGCGCACTTATAAACAGACAAGTGCAAGTGTACCGATACATTATCGCTATAAGATGTAATAAATATCACCCATTCCATCACCGCTGTAAGTTTAGACGAAAACGTACCAAAGCAGTGCTGAAACGTATGATCTTGGGAACAACATTGAGGGACATTTCCCATAAGTAAATGGCAGATGTCGGCTTGTCAAGTCTTCTCCTCCGAGTAAATTACATTCAACGGTTCGAGGTACCGACCTCCCGATTATCTTTTTGTCGATCTTCCGACCTAACGCAGTGGTAGGGTTTGTTGTAGAGGGGAATTGAGCAGGTATACCGGCGGAAGATTCCGAATGATCGAAACGCCTAACTAAATCTACAATGTATACAACGACCACAAGGCGACCGTTATTTTAAGGCATAGCAAACATCCTATCTATCAAAGTAATAAGTCTTATATTGATCATATTCGGACAGAATACTCAAAGAAACTCTCACGGCTTCGAGAGACACGACCAACATAATGCACCAGTAATTTGAAGTTGAAAGCCTTGCCAACTGCAGGCAAGTCCATCCTTTCCGACCTGAGAGACGAGTACATCTATGGTCCCAGAATTTCCATAATTAACAATCACGTTTACCAAGGATCGATCCCTACAGTTTTGATTGAGGATTTGGGGACCCCACCAAATTAGCCGAATCTTTCAGCCCTTCAACTCAGGAAGGCGAATCCGGAAAGTATGAATAGACTTTCGCCGGACTTGACCGATTATTCAGTTTCTTACTCTGTCGGGTTTCATTTTCATCTCAGCTTGCTATGCAATATTTGCTGGTTGCCCTTGTTATCGGACAAGTGGCTTCCTAATGCGGATCTTGTTAATCAGAAAGAATGAGATATGTCAGATTTCCTGGTTCCCACCACCCTGTCTACTCGTGGTCTTGACCTAAAACCTTAATGTATTTTTTATGTTACGTTGAATCGAACTATTGACAACCTTTGGTTGTAAAAAGACTTGCCCCATTATGAATACCCCAGTGATTTTTTTTCAAGATCCTGTGAAAATGAGTGACAAGGACACCATGCGTTAGTTAAGAACGTGAACTCGCCACCCCTCCACCCACTCAATTCCCTCCACCATGCAACGTGCCACCATAACCGGCCTACGCATAAGGTCTCCCTCAGACGCACGGGTTATCTTCCACTCTGTATCCCTCAATATCCTACCTATGGTCACTCGTCGATTAGACACTGAAGAACGGAGCCTTATAACTTCTGGCTCTGTTTATGTCTGGGAAGAGAGAGGACAACACACTGAATTAACCGGGGTAGGTGCCTTCAACAATTACCTAAGGTCTAGCTGATCATCTTTCTTCAGGTCGGCATCGAGAGATGGACAGATGGTAATTCTTCGTCCTTTGTTTCTTGTCCCGTTTTTCAACACTAGGCCTCAGGAATTCGTTGGGGCCCATCTCGTGTGAGAGAGGTAGGTGTTTGTGTTCGGCCTTCCTGAATTACGCTTTACTCCGTACTGTCAGGGATTTCTCTTCTATCATGAGAAGCCGACTGCACAGCAGCTGTATGCTGACAGCTCGTATGGCCACCAGTTTCTCAATCATCTTCACTGACCTCAACCACCGAGTAGGTATGACCCCATGCGTTCCGTGCTCATCAAACAAACATACACAGTGTTTGTCAACACGAGGAGAGGCCAACGAAAGTGGCATTTGAGTAAGTGGATAACCATTTCATGTGTGCCACACTCCACAACGTGAAACTCCTATCTATTTCTATAGTTGCTTATTTCACAGAAGACACAGTCCACCGTCTTCGATCTATCGATGATATCCCTGAACTTGCGTCTTTGACTGTGCCCGCAGGCCGATATATCAGTGCACGATCTGCCAAGGGACGAGCGGAACACGGCTTCGGCCCTGATTCCGAGAACTCAGGTTTCACGAGGCTCGAGTATGTTCCCTACGCGCCTCCGCAGAGCGCTCAACAAGATTCGTCGCCTCTCGCAGACAAGTACCCTAGCTCAAGCACATGGCCCAGTGGCGCCATCCACCAAGCTGAAGCCGAGAGGTCCCGGGCCAGCCCTCGCTCCATCAGTCCAACTTCCTCTGGAACACCACCGTCAGAAGGAAAAGAAAGGCAAGCCTTGGTGCCGCTCTCTTACCTGGAAGAGCAACCCTTCCCGCGACGGCACCCGACTGACGAAAACGCTTTGATGATGCTCACCTTAAGATGCCAGCGAGATAGGCAGAATTGGTTACATAGTGGCATTACATCCAACATGGTTGCACCATGAAACGCAGCACGATGGAAACTTTTCGTCTTTTGCATATCTTTCTCCTTCAGTTTCACGCTTGAACTTTATCTAGCATTCGGATCGATATCCCGGAGACTCAGTGTAGCGGACTTTACTCTAAGTTTCTCTTTAATCGATTTAGACATACAGAACCGCCTACCTCAGTGTTCTCGAGCTTTTTCAATGACTAGAATTTGTACCATACCTCCCTTTATAGAGCTAATGATCACGGCCAAATTATTATGACCTGCTTCTACTATGTGGAAGATTGATAGATCGGTTTTTCCTTATCAGTGGACCGCTCGTTGCAAATGTAGATGTGGGGCCAGAATCGACATGGTATAGAAATTGTGATGGCGTATACTTGGATAATATTGTGAAATCGATTGGATTGTGTTTCAACCACAGTTAATCATACAGAGAAGATACTCTTAATTTTAAAATTAACGGCATCAAAAAATGATCTCCGTTACGATCTTCCTGATACGGAAATCGTCCTGAGCTGACAGCGGACTACATTGGTGCACGACTGAGGGTTACTCAGGGTACTGAAGACGACAGCTTCGCTGAACCCTGTCAAATTAACGAGGGGGACTGCTATACCCGATTACTTTATGCCGTTGACATTTCAAATTGATGGCCTTCAAGTTCGGTTAAACTTGACGTTGGCCTACTCTTATTTAAAGTGCAAAGTATTATATACAGTCATTTTGGAATAGAGTAGGATACGTCCTCTTCTCGACCTAAAGTGCGCAGCAGAGAAACCATATACATAGTCTCCTTGGGAAGAATTTTTTTGGTCTTTGCTTAATAGCGAGCTCCATTTGACATCCTAAATGCATAAAATTAAAAGCTATAAGGAATCAATTTAAGCGGTACTCGGCGGATTTTATAATGGAGCCAACGACGCACAGGGGACTTGATAGTTAGATAGTTTATTTGCATTCGAGCTGTCCTCATGGAGAATCACAGATAACGCTGCGGCTCATACCGAGGGCCACCCTCCGCAAGACATTCGATCTTAAATGGCGAGGACCCTCGATTTATCAATCACTTTGAAACTAGCGATGCAACGTGACGGTCCTAATCAATTGGTTGCCGATGAAAGTTTATACTATGAAAAACGGGGTTTACCCTCGGTCATTTGAAAAGGTAATAAAGCAAGCATGATCACTGATCAGAGCAACGTTTTCACAACGATGAAATCCACGTAAGAATCAGAAGAGTTAGGATTACGAAGGCTTGCTGAACTTGGGCATGCCCATATCACAACAAAGGTTTGCTTTACAGGGACACGGGCACGGTGCTTTATTCCTTTTTCGCATGCACAGCAGTAGCCAGTAGAGTACTTGGGAGTGGTTGATCCCCAATGGTATAAAGTAGCGATATGGACCCGGCAATTAAAAGAATAATCACAATAACTGTGCCAGAGAGTAGAACGAATTGACTTGCCAGGGAGGGATTAGTGAAAGTAGGTGTTTGGGGCCGCATGTACGTACCTGCTGATATCTTTTCGTTCGCATTTTTCGCCGGCCCAATACTCAGTTTTCACATCTTTACCCTCTCCTGTTTTCGTAACGCCACAAGTACAGACGAAGCATTTGCGACCAGCCTTGGAAGCTTCAACACATTGCCCTCGACCGGAACAGGAGGTTGTCCCGGTGTTACATGCCTCAAGAGTTGCAAAGCACGTCGAAATCCCTCCAATCGGGAACTGTGGAGGCGCAGTAGAGGGGAGAGGTGCTTGGCTTTCAAGACTCTCCTCACGCTTGACGATGGATGTCGACGAGGGTGTTGCGTAGGTGAGAACAGCGAGGCTGTACCGGTCATCCTGAGCAATTTGTGTCAGGAAGGAGCGCAACTCGTGTGTAATTTCTTCGTTAGGTTCGATTGCCGATAGGTCTATAGCAGCAAACGCCGGACTTTCAGCAGTGTCAAGGAACGAAACAAGGTCGCGGACATCGTTGAGATGTCCAAGCCGCCTGTCTGGGAAGATGGAAGTGAACGAATGGCTGGCCCGGCGGAGATATGTCGAAACGACGGATGATAATGAGTGGATAGGAGTGGATGGAGGTGTCCCCAGTGTAAATGATAGGCCCAGAGAACTGGGCAAGATAACTGGAAGTATAACATTAGTTGGAATCTATAATATAGGGAAGTGAATATAGGTACGATTAGCATGGGGTTCTTGCACCGTCACAACAACTGCATTCTTTGCACCCTTTCCAACAAATTCTTCTTCATGGACATATGTAATAGAATCTCGTAGAGGTTCAGATGCTTCTAGTCCCAGATGGTGGGAGAGCACAGCACTTGCGTCTTCTGGCGACAACGTTGACTCCAAATATGTTCGTGGTGGCGATAGATAAACAGAAATCGCTTGAGATGTACATGCCAGCACTAGACAGAGAGACAAAGACGCCAGCATTATTGAGTGTTACAGAGAGCAACAGTGTTTGTATGTATTTGGAACTTATCAGACAGTTAATTGACCGACGCGTCGGTCCGAGTCAAGGCGCTGTGTAACACGCTCCTTTGATTTGAACCAACTATGCAGTCAGCTCTCGAGCGATGGCGGTCAATATTCTTTCCGTTTAGATGGTAATGTTAAATAACAAATGCTTGCTGATATCCCACAATCTTATTGTGTCTCAGCCCCTTTATCGTCCCTGCACCCATTCAACCCCATCTAGTGGCCAAGGCACCACGACCACTTCCAGATCTTCCCTTAGAAATTTGGCTTGAGATTTTCCAGTTTGCAACCTACGTTCATCGCTTTGAAACTATCCAACCCCTCAATCCATTTACCCCAAGACGAACCACAACATATGTCATGGGTGCAAACACTCCATCGCTGGCGATGAGGACTAAGCTTTCCCTTGTTCTTGTTTGCAGGTCTTGGCGAAGGCTAGCCGTGAAAATCCTCTACCGACATATTGTTATTCGAAGTCCGGCTCGCGCCAAAGCCGTCCTACATGTTTTAGATCACAGTCGTCCGTTTGTCAATACAGAGCGGGCCGAAATCGATGTCCGTCCCACTTCTTCGCAAGGATATGGAGAATGGACAAGGCATATCGAAGTATACACTTACATGCGTGGATCGGGTCATATAAGCTTCCTACAGACCGTGTTCAAGATTTTCCGTTGCTGCCCAAATTTACAATATCTAAGTGGCAAATGGACCCACCCACTTCCGATCGAATTCCTGCAAGGGGTATCTGGGCTTTATGGACCATCCTTACAGGGCATCTACTGGGCCGATGCCCCCTCTGTTCCCGATCTTGACAATGTCTCGACCCCTGAGTTCTTGGGCTCCTTCGTTACATTACGAACCCTTGACCTAACGCATTTTGTGGGAAGTGATCCTGCACTAAGAGCGCCAGAATCTCCTCGACCAACACTACCTTGTGTTCAAGATCTCATTCTTTCAAACACCCCACGAAGTCTAAGGACAGCAACGATTCTTGACCTACCCAAACTTCGCAATCTAACCCTACGCACCAATGGTTATGAACCAGGCGCCAGTGGATACATCACCGCATTCCTCAAGGTTCATGGACACTCCCTCGTCTTTATCGACCTCCCAGCACCCAGCGACACGGATCTCGATTTAGACAATGCACCTGTCAGGCGTAATGCAGAATATATTACGCCGGACATCTTCCTCGCCAAAGATGTTTGTCCAAACCTCGAGTCTTTTATCTATTGTTGTGCATCTCCGATCTATCCGACATGTTCCCATGCCAGTCTTCGACGAGTAGGCATCCGAGGCATCACAGCCGAATTCCTCTATCCTGACAAACCATCTTACATGAAGAATTGGCACCTGACAGTCCTGACACCGGAAAGATATCCCAGCCTAGAGTTGGTGCAAATGATAGGCTTTCTCGTTGATGCCCATGCAGACACGATTATGAAGGACGCGTGCATCTGGTGGGTGGAAAGGTTTGAGAAGATGGGAATTTTGTTTTTAGATGGGGAAAGTGTGTTGTGGATGTATGCTGACTCAGATGATTCCCATACTGAAGAGGTGACGACAAGGAAACAGGAAGACAGGCAATTACAGCACCAAGCTACTGGAAAGAAAATCAAAGACAGATGTACAATAGGACACTGACGGTTTTAGTTCCATCGCTCCTGTTCATGTTGATAAATTCATATTATTCGGGTCAAGTTACGCTTTCATATCGTTTTTATTCTTTACTTATAATCCCATGCTCCTTAATTACTGAGCAAGGTTTGAAGGAACAGAGATTCTATCGCGGGCCTCGCCAATCTATGGTATATTCCCTGGCTTCTGCTGCAAAATAACAGGTCGAGAACCTATGGATTATGGTTGTAAGGTTGTAATATTATGGAAGATGTAGCTTGAAGACCAACATCAAAGTTTATCCAAAACGCGCATCGCCATCTCAAAACCTAGGAAAGTTGCTCCATTGGCAAAAGGAGACCTTGTAAGAAAGTTATGTCAACTGATAATATGAAAAGGAAGGTTTTCTAGCAGCACATACCTAATCAACGTTGGGCCGAGACCCCGAGTAAATGCACTAATGCCTTCCGTTCGCCATACTGTACGGACACAGTCCCAGGTTGACCTGTATTTCTGCCCTGTCTCAGGGGTGAACCCGTCCGTTTGCATTCGAGACTTAATCATATCGATGGGATATATTATGGCCCATAACTGAACGCAAAGCATCAAATAAAGCTTAAATAAACGGGAATCGCCGATTATACTCACCGCATACCCTGCTGTCGCGCCGTAGAGGACAGCATTTGTAGGACTGATTTGGTCTCGTCTGATGTTCTTCTTCTTCATTTCACGTTGAACAAGTTTCTCGTAGGTCAGAAAATAAACTCCGTAGCCTGCCGCTTCTCGAAGAAGCGTGACCGCTTCACCCTTATAGATACCTGCAATGCCTCGCAGACGGTAGATTTTCTTGATAGCATCCCATGGGCCGCTATAGAGCGGATGCGTGTTAGATTGTGTTTGTAAGCCTGATTAACGGCGTTAGATATTGATGATAAATTTGTAATAAGTCTGGCCTCACGAATACGGATGTGTTCTACAGGTCCCGAAACAACCCCGTTAGATACTCCAGCAAAGACGCCAGAGAAAAAAAGTTGTGCGCCTGTTAGCGTTTTGCCCCCACGACTTCCGCGACCCAGGGAGAGATTTTGAGCAGCGAAGAAGCGTTTTGAATATTCTAAAGCGCCAAATTGAATTGAAACGCAGAGACCAATTCCCAAGAGAGGTGTCAATGTACCCTATTATAGGTCAAAAGATACAAAGATAGCTCAGTTCATTGCAATCATACCTTGTAGAACGCAAGTGGCCCTTCGTATCTCAAGATACCACCTGCACAATGAAGCATGCCACTGTAAGTCCCTTTTGCAGACGTTTGCATTCGCTACATATATTACCCTTTTCAATCAACAAGTGAAATTCATTTGATGAAACTTACCACTTTCACAATGTCAAACGGTTGGCCGACGAGCACCTGTACCATCGTGTGAATACGTTGATGTCATGGGAAGCCAGCTACGCAATGCGCACAGAAAATAAGCCACACCTGAGCAATACCTCCAGCGGTACCAGCTGAGAGATCTTTGATGACTTTAGTGGTCATAGTTCGAATACTAAGACCAACAGCAAAACAAAAATAGACTTATCAGTGTAAATCCGTGCAAACAGAACAGACTTTTAAATGACCTGCCCAATTACGGCGAGGCTGAGCGGCTGAATATTCTTCTCAAACAGTTACATTTGACAACTTCATCGGCGGTCTATAGACGCAAGAAATAATTTACTATGGAAGGAGTACGCGACACACAAGTTGGGGAACAAGAAGAGTGGGAGGAGGATGAATATGAGGAAGAAGACGACGAAGATATTGACAAGGAGGCACAGGAAATTGCACGAAGGCTCGGGGAACAGCTCTGGGCAGACATAAGCAAGGCGAATGCGGAGCGGAATGCTGCGGCTGCGAGTGGACTAGCATCGGCTGTTAGTCTACCAGATGGAAATACCCCAAGAATTAATTCTGCATTTCAAGGCCCCTTTGCCAGCAACCAGGACAAAAAGAAAGAGGAAGCTGTGATTTCGACAATGACCTCCATTTTGACGCTTGTTGAAAAGGACCCCCAGGCCAAGGCTATCATGCTTTCCACCACAATTCCAGATGGTACCAACGTTCTCGAACTCATGTACCAGTGCACGGCTTCTAGGTGCATCGCCAAAAATATTGCTGGTCCTCTTAGCCAGATTATCGTATCTCTTGCCAAGTCAGAGGTCCTTTTTGGCAATCTCAGGCAGTCCAACGCGGCAGCCCTCCAGCTCGATATCGGTAAACGGAAGCGAGAAGCATTCGATGAGGGCCAATCTCTGCATCGCCATCCGTATAAGCGACCATACCTCCCGGATAACGCCTTACACCACCAAGTGGTCGAGGCAGTACGTGTCATATCCCAGAGTCTTGCGGGTTCACCTGATCAGGCGCTCGATCCTTCTCGTGTCTCGTCTGTGAGGCTTCAGTTGCACCAGGTGTTCCTCTTTGCCGTTACGTCTGCCCCTGTCGCTGGCCCTAATATGCATGCACTCCAAGAAATAGGTGGCCTAATTCAGGTCATCGGGGTGCTTAGCGGAATCCAAATAGGACACTCACCACCCGATACGAACCAACCCTCCCATCCTCCTACCAGTTTTCCAGCGCACCCGCCCTCTTCTATGATGACAGACATTGGAACAGCTGTTTATCCCTGTCTCGTTAGTGCTTGTGGCATGACTTTCTCTCGTTTATACAGTCTTCGGGCCCATCAACGCAGGCACGCCGTCCACCGACCATACAAATGTCACCTCTGTCCCGCGTCTTTTGCCAGAAATCACGATTTGAAGCGACACGCCAAACTTCACGACAGGAAGGCATGGGAGTGTCAAGGATGCCATAAAATATTTTCAAGACGCGATGCAATCAAGCGTCACAAAAACGGTATCAAGAATCGGGGAACGAAAAACGATATTTGCTTGACGGCGGAAGTCATTGAGGTCCAGTTAGACGATGCTGAGGCCGAAGCGGCTCTTCGCGAAGAAAGGAGGGCCAAACTATGGAATGAAATAGCCATCACCGAGGCGACCGGCAACGCTGCCACTTCCGTTGACCTCTATCAGTCCAGGTCTGTTGACGAGGGTGTGATCAACCCGACTGTGATTCTGAGCATTCAGTCATCGATCCTCAACTTGAACCCCCTCCTTCAGACTTTGGTTGGCAAGACCCTTGGGAACCCTCAAGGTAACATACCGCCTGTTGATTCGTTAGCTGGCCAGGCGACTCTAGCCAGCGTCATTGCTCGAGCTCATCTACAAAGTCTGCCATCAGTTTCACCGACCTTGCCGTCACAAGCGCTTCCCGATCAGCCATCGATGATCATGCCAACACCAGATACACCAGCTGAGGCAAGCATCATGTTGGAATCACAGATCGGTGAGACCTCGAATGCACATCGAGCCCGTCCAACATTATCAATGTATGGGCTTTCGGACGAACAGACAAGACTCCTCGAAATCGCCGTTGCAAATGCTGCATCTGCCGCCCAAGCTCAAGCAGAAGCAGAAGCAGCCTTGGAGGAAGAACAAGAGGGCGATGATAATGATTATGATGATGAAGAAAATGATGACAGTGACATGGAACAGGACAAGCCTGAGGAAATTCAGCCAGTTGCGGTCTCTAAATAACTTATATTGCATGGAGGTACAGAAGAGGCAAAGTGCGGGAGATACACATATTGATTCAATGCAAGTATGTTTGTCCATTCATTGTCGTCGCTGTCGTTGAATAGAAGGCTACTTCAGATAATGTGGCATGCCCAAGAAGTACTACAAAATTCGTCTCAAAAACGTGGCGATATCATCGCGCTAAAGAAATCCAAAATCAACGTATGCCACAGGACAACTGTTGGCATCCCTCACCCAGCTCTCATAATTGCTACATCTTCGTCTTTCGAACGGGTATTCGCACTGGGGCATTGTACCTTGCCTTTACTTCCGCATCAATCCGCCGCCATTTTTCTTGGTTTTCCTGGCTCTCATGTTTCCATGCTTCTGCAATCGCCTGCGCAGGCGATAGTGGTGCGCTCGACGAGCACGCTGGTGTCTTCCGTACAGTATGCGACGATGACGAATCGGTGGCCATCTGTGCAAAAATCGAAGCGTATAAGAGAAGAAGCGAGATGCAGTAAATGAGAAAGAAACCGGACGTACCCAACGGCAGCAAACGAGGGTTCAAATTTTTATAGTTAATCCTTTGCCTGGGAGGCGCCTCTGTACATTCTTATATCAGCTATACCCGGGTCATAAAGGTGGTGAAACAGCAACAACCGTGCGGACGAGATATCGCCAGATAAAAATGGGTGTTGGGAGATATTCGTAGAGTTCACACCCGTGTAGATTTTGGGACAAAGGAGTCACTATATCAGGAAAGATGAAAGAATATTACAGGTTAAGACTTAATCGAAACGTGCCTTTTTGGGAGAAACTTCAGAAGGGTTGGGTAGGCACAGTAGACAGGAGTTGGAAGGAAGCGTTTTCGGGTCGAAACGTTAAATACCAAGACCGAATTCTGAAACCTATGTTCTTGCACTATTTAAAATAGGCTTGAAGCTTGAAGCCTAATTCAATTCAGCTCTGATGTCGTGAATTCATGGCATTATATCAAGTCTTTGAACCCTTCAACTGACATTGCAATACACGAGACCCGGTGTCTCTATTTCAAAACAGCGGTGTTAGCTAACTTGCCTGGCATCGTTGCAATTCGTTCCCCAAGGATCAGCTCCATTCTTAGATACTCGCTTGGATCATGTTTTTGACCTTCCCAAACAATGAAGGACGCCCAATGCCTCCGGATGATAATCCGAAATGTTCATAAGGGAAGCTCCGTCCTGTAGTTTTGGATCTCCGTCAACGGCGAAATTGAGTACTTTCACGGCTCTTTCCTGTTATCGGCCAACGTAGTATCGCCGGGCTTGTCAAAATTATTTTAGCTGAAATATCCAAGGTCCGTCCAGCATTTCATGAAGAATGATGACCAGTGGAAGCGACCAACCATATGCCAAAGTTATAACAGGAGTCTCTAATTGTGTCGGATAACGGTTAATTGATGCAGGTGCTGATATGAACTAATAGTGGACGGCCAGCCAGTTTGAGACTCGACATATTAAAGTTATGAAAAACCAATAAGGTTGGCAGCAAAGAAATGATAGCCGAGAATCCAGCAGAGGAATCAACGAAGGCGAAGATTCAGCCAAGAGGTTAGTTGCTTGAATATGCATATGATATCAACAGGTTCCGTATGGCAGATGTGAACGCGATAATACCTCGTTATCCAAAGGGCTGGCTCTGAAGTTTCCACAATCGCGGACCAAGTTTCCTATGGAGCAAATTTGGAATCAAAACCTAGCTGCGGAGTGCGGGTCAAGTGTTTTGATTGTCAAGGTACTTCCACGAGGCCACCTTTCCACGGAACTAAATGTCTTAATGAGGATAAAAGTGCAAAAAACAGTGGCCCGAGTTGTAGAAATTGAATGGCCTCTCACTCGTGCATTTTGGGGTTTGAGTGAAGTAAGATCAACTGGGAGATCTTCAGCTAAGTAATGGGAAGCCTTGACGAGTTCTCAATTGATCAGGCAAGGACCCCCGATACATAAGCTAAATGTATATGAAATTTTTGCACTAAATCTGATTTTAACGACATCTAAAAGAGTGTCCTGCCAGCAGTCTTTCAAAGCATTGTTGTGAATACAGCGTTATCGGTGACAAAAAGGATAAAGAAAATACTACCATGTACAGATACAGATGTCATCAATGTCCCAACACCAGAACGAGCATACGAAGCACCGTACAATATTACACGGTGAATATAAATATTTCAGTAGCTTCCAGTTTTATGGGAAGAGGATTAGCCAAGTCAAGACAACCAGCGAAAGGGGTAGCAGGGTCGAGGGCCATAATGACGGTGCATCACTGGTTGGCCGGGAAGATGCAGAAGGCGTTGATGAAGGTTCAGACACCGGTCCACCGTTTCGGGTCGCATTCACTATAAACATTGTAAGCTTCCAAGACGGACACAAAACTTGGCCAGTGTAACGGTTCAGTGAGAACTTACAGATCGAGTTGAGGAGTGTATCCTTGTAATCGCCACCTGCTTCCCATAGTGCAAATCCCCTCAAGCCAGCTGAGTGAATATAACCGCCTTTGTATGCAAAGGACAAGGCATTGTCATAAGATATGTAAAGTTGAGTTGTTGTGTTATACAAAAAGGGCTGGAAGGTGAATCCCAAACAAATCAGGTCTTGGAATAGGATGGGTGAGTGAACAACCTACCGTTTTACTGCAATCATCAAAGCGATATTTGATTCCATTTCTTGGAGACCCATCTGGATTCAAGAGGCCTGCTTCGATCAAGCCCCAGTATTCATACGTGCCACCAGGCCCTACTCGCGTGCCACAAACATCGACCCCACCATCTGAGTCCCACCTATCCCCGCGTCGTTTTTGGAGTGAATACGATGGATACGTAGGAACAGAATCCGTCGTATTCTGTGATGACAACACGAAAGATTGGCCATAAGAAGGTACACCAAGAACAATCTTCGTTGCAGGTATTCCCGCAGAAACCCACGCCGCTACCGCTGACTTTGCCGAGCCGAGGTGAGCACCTTGAGGCGCACAAGCATCATCTAAAGGCGATGTGGGGCCTGCTCCGATAGAAGAGTTTGATTTCACGTCATAATTCATAATTGCGATGAAGTCTAGGAGTGGGGCAAAGGCGGCAAGGTCTCTGGAAGGTAAACCTGTAGCGTCTACCCAAGGAGAGGTCCATGTAGCCGCTGCAATGATTAGGTTTCTCCCAACAGTGGTATTGCGAAGCTCCTGCAGAAATGAGAGGAAATTGACGGTATCATTGGGATCCTTTTCATTACAGCCGATCCCGGTTGTTCCTGGAAATTCCCAGCTTGACGATCAAAATTAAGAAGAGTGTGCCAGAGAGAGAGAGTGGGACCTCACTCAAAATCCAGCCCATCTAAATGGTATTGTTGTACAAGATCTGTCAGTGTCTTGACAAACCTTGTCCTATTCGTAGCTGTCCTGACATGAGAAGAAAACCATCGGGAACCAGTAAAGCCTCCAATGGACAGCATAGGTATCACATTCTGAAATCGTTTAGGCAAGAAACATGAGAGCATAATTGAAGCTCTTTACATTTTGTTGGGCGGCAGACACAAATTGAGGAAGTAGCTTCAGGTCGGTATCGACAAGCCCGAGGGTTGTGATGTCAGGAGTTGTGGTCCTAAAATACATGAAGAAGTTGGATTTATATGTAGCGAAATCAGAACTTACGCAAAGGCATATATTAAGTGTGTATATTTTGACCAGCTTACTTGTGATAGTGGAAAATCCACAGCGTGCCAACCTGTATACCAAGCAGCGGCTATGGTAGAGCTGTTTTGTGATGACACCACAGCCCTTGAGGAGGCGCGAACGATTGTAAAGAGTGAAAGCAACAGAAAAGCTAACATGCTTGAAACGAGCGTCGTCTAGAGAACGGGATGGACAAGATAACTAAGCTGGAGCATGAGGACTCCACAAGAATGAAAAGTTAAAGGACCAAGGAGCACTATAACGTAAAGCCCTCACGATTTTATTATTAGAGACAAAGTAAATAATTAAAAATAAAATCTGGTGCTGCGCCTGCCAGTTGTAACCAGATGGTTCCTGCACTCAGAGAGTATTCAACATGCCTTTGGTGATGTCATATAGATAGGCTCGTCGTTTTTGTAGGAAGCTCAACAAAACAACAGTCGAGCTCTTTGATAAAATAGGAACAAAAGTTTAATACTAGTATGCTTTGGTTCTACTCACGTATTTTGCATTGGTTTTTTCGACTTTTTTGAAGTACTGACAGCCACAAAGCAGGATGCAGCAACAAAAGAGGCCTTTCGTGGAACGTGAAGGCAGGTTCATTGAATCCTGCAAGTACAAGAGTTACCGGTATACATAGGAGGTACCCAGATGACTTAGATTTGTGGCGTCAGAGTTGATCAGAATTTACACTCTGGAAGGAACGACAACCTCCAAGATTCCACAGCAGACGTCTCAACTTCGAATCGACCCTTTGTTGCAGCAAATGTCCTCTAGAGACGAACGATCGGTTGAATGAATGACAACCTGGAGTGAGTTCACTCCTGTTTGGTACTTTGCAACACTCTACCCAAGTTGATCAGCCTCGTATTATATCCATCTATCAGATTCGGCAGAAAGTGGAACCAAATACGCTCGATTGCTACGAGCCCTTTCTTTAATGATAGCGTCAGGAACCTGCAAACCTTGTTCCACAAACTCAACAGCCTATTTCTTAAGATAATTCCGGCCAAGAACGCAAAAGAGAGCGCAGTAAGACGACGGGTTGCTTGGGACTATTAGGGTAGTGTCCATAGTGGAGGCGCCTTTCAAAAGCGCAGTTAAATGGAGTACTGATGAGGCCTGCGTCTTAAAGATGAGGTCTTTTGTGGTTGAAAGAGCAGGGCAAAGTTCGCCTTATGTAATAGATATGAACGATTTATGTGCCGCGTTGCCGAGGTGCCACTTCGTCACCTTTCAACCAAATGAATTTGGCTTCGAGGATTTCACTACCTCCATCCTGGATCGTGACTAGACAGATAATAATTGGCTTTTTTCTTGGATTTTCGTTTTCTTGGTCTTTCACCGGTCTTGCGTATCTACTTCAGCAGCGGCGGAGAGAACGTCAGTTAACAGGATTGACTTCTAAAGTCATTGCGTCAAAGAGCGATGAAATCGTTCACGGAGTGACAGGGTTGATCGGTACGCGACCAACGACTTGTTTGCTTCTCAATGGTAATGAAATATGATAGGTAATACCCCCCTTGTCAGGATCAACTCTCTGAGTGATGCACTTGGTGTTGAGATTCTCGGCAAAGCTGAAGTGAGTTTTAGCTCCCTTTCTTCCTTTCTCCGGCTTGTTTTTAACCTGATACGAACAGTTCATGAATCCAGGGGGCAGTGTGAAAGACCGAGTGGCCTTGCAAAGTAAAGTCTTGGCATTATAACATTTCTTGTTCAAACTCCCATTGTCTGTTATGACAGTCATAAACGACGCCGAACGTCTTGGACATCTTCAGCCCCGTACTGGTTCTAGAATATTCGAAGGTACTGTTGGGTCAACAGGTATCTCACTTGCTACAATCGCACGCGCTAGGTAAGGTCTGATAATGGCTTCTGCATAATGGAAAATTCATGGATACTAGGGGCTATGAGACGAGTATGTTTCCTTATTCCTTGGATATAGAAAATTGTCGATGTTACTTGATAGCTATTATTATGCCTGATGACGTCGCCAAGGAAAAAGTGAATGTCCTACAAGCACTTGGCGCCGATGTCGAGAGAGTAAGGCCAGCGAGCATTGTAGACAAGAAGCAGGTAAGTTGGTCTTCTGTCATATTTCTCTGCAACATGCTCAATTTTTACATGAAGTTCGTTGTGGGTCTTTCGTTTCCTGGATATCACAAAAATTTTGTCGTCATTGTTGTTGTAGAATCTTGCAAGACAACGAGCGAAAGATTTTGGTCACGAGAACAGCATGGATGCCGATATTTACACGATTCAGTCTCCTTCTCAATCCGTCCTGGTTTCAGCTGCTACTCAGGTGGTAGAAATAGAGGACGACTTCAAACAAAGACTTCCTTTGAATCAGAGGAGAGGCTATTTTGCCGATCAGTTTGAGGTATAACACTACTTTCCTCCCAACCTATCAATTAATGGATTCTGCCTTCAGAGCAGGAGTAATTATAACGCACATTACTTTGGAACAGGCCCCGAAATATGGAACCAAACTAATGGCCGGATAAATGCGTTCGTATCTGGGGCAGGTAACATGCGTTTCTATAGAATTCCTGGTTCATACCTTCATCTCCAACATAGGGACTGGCGGAACGGTGGCCGGCACTGGAAATTTCCTCAAATCCATGAACAAAGACATATACATTGCCATCGCGGACCCAGAAGGAAGCGGACTCTTCAACAAGGTGACAAGGGCCTTTTTTTATTTCGGTTAATCGGCTTAGCTTCTGCGTGATAGGTGAAGCACGGGGTTATGTATGATAGCAAAGAAAGTGAAGGAACAAAGCGAAGACATCAAGTCGACACTGTTGTCGAGGGAATGTTGGTATACATTTGCTTCTTTGAAATGCACATTCAAAAATGTTTATGCAGAGGCATCAACCGTATGACTCATAATATCGAATTGGCGCTCCCAGTTTTGGATGACGCTTTCCGGTTCGTTCGATAAGTTCTCTTCGTGTGGCTTATTTTGATTGTCTTCAGGATAACTGACGCAGAGGCTGTTGCCATGTCGCGTTATTTGATGAAGAACGACGGATTTTTCTTGGGTTCAAGCAGTGCGTGTAATTTGATGGCTTGCGTTAAGCTGGTCAAGCAGATGGGATGGACACATAACAAAATGATTGTCACTGTATTGTAAGAGAATGGCATGTCGCTGTGACTCTGAAGCTGATAATACTGAAGGTGTGACTCTGGTACTCGGCATTATTCAAAGGTACGTGAAGTATGATAACCCATTCTGACCCGAAAGCCAATCCACTTGTTAATTTATATAATATCAACAGTTCTGGTAACTAACACTCTTTATTGCCTAGGTAGTCAAACTGATGTACTTATTTAGGAACGATGACTATTTGAAAGACGCAAATATTCCAGTTGATCTACGACTAGTGGAGGATCTATTAGAGTCACATTCACAGTTCTGAGATCACATCGTGTATCACTCATTCATTTCGTGTCAGCGGTATAACCCGTATCCGTATCTGTCGACGGGCATGCAACCACATCACAAACGGATCTATGTCTACTCCTGAGTAATAGCATACCCTTCTTCCACCTCACCAATTGCAACATGCAGACCTGCCCAGAGACAGTCAACCAGAGCAGCACCGTTGGCACAAGCAAACACCAGAGTAGAGGCATAAAAGAAGTTTGCATTGCCCGTTCCTTGAACCAGCCATAAATGGTAAAAAAGTGGCAGCAGAAGGGAAGCGTGTAGATGAAGAAGGAGCGTCACTATTGGGTGTCTCAGGACTTTAAAGAAAGATTGAATGAGTAGGGAAAGATACACGTAAGTGAAGACGAAAACTTACAAGGGAAGGTTTCGGGGAAGAGAGCAATCAGACTGAGAAACAATCCCGAATCGGAGAGTGTTGAATAGGACTTGAACATTCCTAAAATGCCAAGGATGATGAATGATGCATACAAAGGATCGTATCTATGGGATACAGAATTCAGAATCATGTGTTCGCGGTGAGGAGGATAAAGCCCTACTGGAATTTTAAGCAAATTGGAACGACGTAAATCAGCAGATGCACAGAGAAAACCATGAGGAAAAATGGTCGAAAGTGATCGAACATCTCGGTGAAGAAGTACCACCACAGTCCAGTATTCGGTGTGAGGTCAGGAAGGGTTAAGCTGATGAATAATGATCAAATGACCTAACATGAGAGTAAATTTGGACTCACGTTGCTCCCCATGTTTGAGGTATCCAGGCCAAATTCCCTGCGATTAGCGCAGAAATAAAAGTCAACAGAATGAAGTATAATAAGAATTCTGCAGAAAGGCGTGGAAGTTTCCACAGATCAGTGGCTATAGGTTTTGGCGAAGCAAGGTGGGAGTGAGGGTCGGCGAGGAGCAAAAGAAGCACAGGGAGCAACATCAAAATAGATGACAACGATAGGTGCACAAGAACAGAGAGTGAAAAGAGACATTGCGATGGTCTCTCTGAATCAACAACGCGTGAGACTTGTTTTCAAGAACGATAAACTGGATCATACTTTGACATGCAAATAAGACAGCAAGAAGGACGAGCGTGTTCTCGAACGAGGATGTTGATAGTGCTAAGGATGGGAGAACAAGATATGGATTAAGGAGGTATCTTGATCATAAAATCAGCACCAGAGGTGGCGTGCTCTAGTGGGTCATAAACTCACGATGCTGCAACGAGGGTATCCCTAGAGCTAGTGACTACATTCTGTCTCGACCGCCAGATCTCAACGGCCACATAGCCCCCTATAATATCATTCAGTGTCCATAAAAGTGATGCCAGCTGTCGCGAGCTGGGCAATATTGTTGTAAAGAGAGAAAGTAATAAAGGGGACTGCAGAGTGAAATTGAAAAACGTTTTAATGAGTCATTAAACAAACACTTACATGTCGAAAGAATCCCCCTGAGTATGGATCTACACCATGCTTGAAGAGATAAATCCCTTCTTGTACTGAAACGCATTTTAAGGTTAGTGCTTTGGTGCCTCCAAGGTGTTGAACAAGCGCACAATGTGAAAACGATGTCATTGGAGAAGACAAAAGCTGATCGTGCTTGAGTGCGTTCGAAAGACCTGTTAAAGAAAGCCATATTCGTGCAGCAGTAATAACTAGAAAAGATGCAGTAAAGCTAGAAAGCGGCGGAGTTGTTGCTGTTGACTTTGAGGACATCTCAATCGCCGACCGAGTTGGAAGCAAATTTGGTTAAAGGAAGTGTTTCCCACAGAATGTCCAACTTGGGATTTCTCAACATTATTGGATATGGGTCGATGGCGTAGTTGGTTATCGCATCTGTCTAACACACAGAAGGTCCTCAGTTCGAACCTGGGTCGACTCAATTTTTTTCTCTTTGCTCCATACCATGGAGCTGCAGATGAAGGCTCCATGCCACACCAGCACTGTCTTTCAAAAGTAGAAATTGGCCCGTTTTCTCTTATGACGCAGGTCTCCAACTGCTTGGATATAAAGAGGAGGCGTCTTCGCCTTAAATTATTAAGATACCCCACATAACCTCTCGTGCCATGCCCCTGCTGAAGTCTAACAAGAACAACACCGACGCCAACTACGACACACAGGCTCCACCCCCTAGGAAGAAAAGCATTTCCTCCAACCGCACAGGGGGCTTCAGATCCAGTAATGGATTATTCGGAAGAGGTCGAAGTAGCAAGAAACTGCTTGATAAAGATCCGAGCATTATCAATGCTCGCCAGAGGGTCTCTGATGCTGAAACCGCAGAGAAAGAAGCGGATCAGGCATTGAATGAAGCTCGTAGTCGTGTCAAGCTTGCACGCGATCATGTCCGTATTCTCGAACAAGAAGCTATTGAAGAGTAGGTTCGCTTTTGAAACATCCTTCTATCCTTGCTTAGATGAACCTTGCCCTCAGAGCTCGTCGTGCCAAAGCCAAGCAGGCTGAAACAAAGATTATCACCAAAACGATGAAAGGACTTGGCCGCCATGGGCCGTAAACACTGGTCTTGGAAAGCATGATTTAAATTTCACCACGTTATACTTTTTGAATGTTCGGTCGACCTTTATTGTGTTTCCTTAAATACCGATACAGCGAATCTTGTTCATGTACAAATACATACCATGAAATTGATACATCCAAGTTAAAAGTAAGAACCGGCGCCTGCATATGTGCCAGTGTGGGTCGGTCGGTCGGTCTTGGCTTGTGGAAGATGATCGACAACAGCACCATCAAGGTCAAGTTGCTGTGCCTTTCGATGAGCGTATTCGAGTGATCCAGGACCAAAGGCAGGAACCGATGGAACATAGGGCTTAGCAGGAATTGCAATCCTGCCTCCAGGTATTCGCGACTGCAAATCTTGTTGTGTTGGAACTGGTTGGAAATGCAACTGGTGAGGACATGAGATAAGAAGGGAGGAATAGAAAGGCATATGGCTTACCGTATCGTTCGTCTTCTTGTAGTACTTATAGAAGGCTTTTACGCTTGTCAATTCACTGTTAATTCTGAGCTTCCATCTGTCTTCCTTGTCCTTTTCTGCAGCGCCAATAGCAACGAGCTTCCTCCCATCCTTGATATCTTCGAGCTCCTTCATGGCCCATTGCAAGAAAGCGACGGCTTCTCCTCCTTTTTCCGTCCCTCCTTTTTCCCCGGCATCGACCCCGAGCCACTTATGAGCCATAGCACTGTGAAAGCTTGCCTGGCTGGTGAGATATGTACGCAGTTCAGAAGTCACTTCTTTATGTGACTCCTTGGAAGAGCTCTTGCTGGAACCAGGCGTCATTGCAAAAGTACGGGCGGAAGAGTACAAAGAAGCACACTCGATGTGTAGCTTTGCCAACAGCGATGGTGGACGATGAGAAGCAGGCAATGGCGGCCCTGGTGTAATGTTACTGTCGTACGTGGATTTCGACATAAGTCTTCGGATAGCCAACGTTTGTGCATCGGCTAGGGACAACCTGAAAAAAAAGGGGATGTGTTCATGTCCTCTTCGATAATACAAAGTCGACACGAACTTTGCGAGTGAACTGCTCACCTCCCGAGTAAGGTCTGGAGGCTTATGGAATTTAGGCGGACTGATCCTGCTGGTCTCCCATTCCGGCAGCACCTTTTCACTCAGAAAGTTGAAGATTCCGCTCGCTCGACAGAGGAAATCAACAGCGACGTTGAGCCTTTCTTCCTTAGCTTGACGATCAGCATCGCTAATCGCACGGTCCTGTTCATAGTCGCCAACTGAAGTGACAATGGAATGAGCGAGATTCGAAAGCGCAAAACCGTAGGTTAACAAAGTGAAGGCGTAATCTGCATGCAAGCCGGGTACATCCAACCTCGGGGAATTATTGAAAAGGTTGGCAGAAAGAGTAGTCCGCCAACTAAAGCCTGATAAATCTCTCTTGAACAACCTCGAGAAGCAATCGGAATGGGCGACAAACTTGGTTCAGTCTTTAAACTGATCTCATCGTAAGATACACAGTTTATAAGACCTTGAATATAGAGGAGGTATTCCTCAGTTACCTGAGTTGAATTTGAGTGTTGTGCGAGGAAGGCATTCGTTGGTCGTACCTTCACTAGAGCCAAAAAATCTTTCTCGTTGTGGCTGGTTCGTTTGCTTTCTTTCAAGACACCTCGTAGATTTGCTCTGGCTTGACTAGCATCTGAAAGATAACGACTGTAAGTCTTCTCACTGGTGAGATCGGTGCAAATGTCCAGGAATGAGATAGCCCCAGTGGTGGGGAGCTCGTAAAGATACATTGACTGAGAGGCCAAAAACAAAAAATGGCAAATAAAAATTGAGTCGACCCAGGTTCGAACTGAGGACCTTCTGTGTGTTAGACAGATGCGATAACCAACTACGCCATCGACCCACGGGATGTTAGCCAAAGTTGAATTCACATATGTTATTGCTGACCAAGTGGTCCGTGCGTGTGAAGAAACAAACAATGTATACGTCGGAGTTTTAATCCTCACGGGTTTCCTTGGATGTGCATGTGGTATAAAAGGGCCGCCTTCCTTGCCCTGACTCCCACATCGCGCCCGCCCAAGTTCTGGTGTAGCAAGTTGACCGCAACGCTGAAGGATGTCGAATAAGATAGTGGTGAGCTACTCACCAACCCGTTGTTGTAGTAGTTGTAATGGTGTTAACACCAATATTTCCTTGAGCCTACTATCTACCGTTCTGTGATAGACGATGTTATCCAAGCCATTAAACCCGAATTCGACGAGTATGGTGTCGCAGAGGACGTTCTTGCCGAATTGCAGCATGTAAGCGCAACTTTCTCGCTGATTTCTCTAGCTGAACTGCCATATGGCATCTTAGAAATGGGAGAGTAAGGTCATAGCGTCTCGAGTAGCAGAGTTCGAGGCTCAGCCACAACCTATGGCTCATGCCGCAACACACCCTGCTGCTGTGTCTGCAGCTCCCCACCATGCATATTCTCATGCCATGCATATGCACCCGCACTACACAGTGCACAATCCTTATGCAGCCGTAACAGCAACAACGCCCAATCAGCAAATGATCAAGTCGGAACCTATAGATGCCCGGTACATGCTGAACGCAACTATGCCCTATGCTCTCCCTCCCTTGCCTGGCCCACCGATGAATGGGAGTAGACAGTTACCCCCACCTGTACCTACAAATCCAGGTGGACAGACCGGGGTCTTTACTTTTAAAGCCACAGCGCCTCAGCCTGCTCCAGTTGCTCGTGCCTACGCTCCGCCTCCCCCAGCACAACAACCCCAGCGTATACCTCAGGTGGACGGTCCATCTGAATCTTCTGGAGAAGAGGACTCCCCGTCGCCGCCTCCTTCAGGTGCATTTGCTCCAAGGCCATCTCATCCGTCACTTCCTCAACCATCAGTGTCTAAACAGTCAACAAATGAGTCAGAAGCGATTAATAGTGACCTTGATGACTCTGATACTGAAGGTGAGGATGAGACGGAAGAGGTTGCCTCCCATGACACAGATATAGTATTCTGTACGTATGATAAGGTGAATCTGTTTGAACGATTAGTTTTGCAATGTCTGACGTTTCACAGGTGGCTCGAGTGAAAAACAAATGGAAGTGCACGCTGAAAGATGGCATGATTCACATAAATGGAAAAGATTACTTGTTTGCAAAATGCACAGGGTAAGCACTACTTCCTGTGTCCTTCCTCGGCTGTTGAGAAGCTTGTAGTGAATTCGAGTGGTGATCCTACTGGTTACATGTCTTTCAGGCTTCTTATCATCGATGTGGCTTGTACTATTATGACTTCTGTCAGTCTGAACTCGTATTTCACCACAATCGCATTCCCATTCCATGTTACTGCATCACAATTATATTTATCGCATTTTCTGTGTAAAGACCGTGTTTAAGCAAGTAAAAGCGCTAGTCTCTTGTACTTCATGTCGAACAATTTAATGTCTGGATTAAATCTATGTGGAAAATTGCACATGCGGTAAACACCCTTTCTGAACGAGGAAATGTACGAGAATTTATCACACCCGGTCAGGTAGAACCGCACAACAGAGATTTCAGGTACACATGTTATGTTTGAAGAACCCTAATTTTTGGAATCTTTGTTACTCCATTTCTTAAGCACGCTAAAGAGCCAGCACTTCGTGACCAAAACTATATTTCTGTGAAGAGTTGTGGATTTATTTTAGACTTTTCATGTAAGTTGGGAATTATCGACGACCAGAATCTTTAAGGTAAAATATATTACAGGTTAGACCAAGGCCAACGCATAGAAAGCAAGGAACAAATGAACAATCAAGGCAATAGCAATCCTGCAAGTAGCATTATTGTTGCGTGGGCTGACATGGCTGATACATGAAAACATCTCAAACTCCATTTTTAGATAGCGTGTATAATATGTGTTGGAGAAAACATCAGGATCAAGGATTTGGCCGCGGCGTGTGTAGACGTCGAAGAGTGTCCTCGTCGGCACGTTCCCGACGGTGCCAATTTCTTTTAGTGTTGGTTAAAGGTGCCAATGAATAGTTTTCGTTTGTCGAATTAGTGATAGAAGATGTTTGACTTTGGTAATAAGATGTTCCATGCGAGCTTTCCTGAATTGGGAGACGAGAGGGATGTCCACCCCGGGACTCCGGGCCTGGGAGGACCAATGGAGGCAGAGGGCCAAGGGCGGAAGATATGGAATAAGTTGAGTACAGATGCGAATTATCGCTCTGCGTTGTTTGCGGCGAGTAAGGATATGTATAAGCCCTATCGGCTTGATCGGCCAGTGTGAAAGGTGATGGAAGAGGTGAAGATAGCGATGACGATGGAGAACCCAACTCAGCTAACCGTTGTGGTGGTGAATTGCTGTAGCCCAATCCATTCTCGTTGGTCCATGACGACGAAGCACTCGAAGGAAAGTACGGTGATTCTTGTGGTCGTCCATCTCGTATATCACCTGTTTTAGGCTGGTTGAATGAATTCGGTAAAGAGATTGAACTTCGGTGATAATTCGATGAGAAGGGTGGAGTAGCGGCGTGATTGGAATATGGAATGTGATTCGCAGGATATTCCAGACCATCATGAGGAGATATGGGTGATGTAGATATAATATCAGAGGTTGAAGTATGTGGGCTAGTAGCATGACTAGCCCGATAAGGTTCGTGCATGAATATGGGCGTCATGGTAGTGGAATCCTTGTTTGGATACTGAGGTGGAGACGGAAATGGGGCATAAGAGCGCGATGTGGCCGCTTTCGAAACGTCTGGATTCTTGCTTTCTTCTGCTCGCACACGAGTCTTTGCCACCCTGGTACTTCTGAACATCCTGTCGGGGACGACAACATTCCGGATACTTGGAATATCATCTATAGTGCTGAGTTGATCGATGGTGGCCTGTGAAAAGTAAGCAGCTATTGTAAAAGGCAATGGAGTGAGAAATAGCTATTGGAACATTACTGAATACTCACTGAGATGCCATTTCCTACGTCCTTTGTCAGTGTCGACCCAGACAGAGTAAGTTTGTTTAACAAGGGGATCCCAATCTCTTGGGGGTTTAGCCTCCAGTGATTTACCACTGCGATAAGATTTTAGACGTTTTAGCGCCCATTTAGAATTAAGATATATTTACCTGGGGTTATTAAGGTCCGGCGGTGGTAAATATTTTTCGTAATAAAAGAGGAATTCCTTGATGAGATATTAGCGTGGGCAATTTGAATGATGACGATATGGCACTCACATCGCGCACACGAGAAGGCGACCACCTTCGCCCTTCAGTGAAACGTTCGATGCCGAGACCTGTAGTCTCCGTATGTGGACCGCGCTCTTCCCAGGCATAGATACAGCCCGAACGCAGGGCCTGTCGCTCATCTGCATCCAGGCGTCTAGTTACCATATGAAGGAGACCCTGTTGTATAGCTGTGAAGATTTTGTGGGCATCTGCGGTAGAGCGAATGCGAGTATTGGTGCAGGTAGGATCCTGCATAGAGAATTCTGAGGTGAAATTGACAAAGGACGTAGAGCGCTGTCCATTGAAGGCCATCTATTATATTTGTTCTCTGACAAAACAACTTTTAGCGTTATTTACCTTTCCGTGACCCATCTGATCGAATTGTCTCCGCATATGTCTAAATTGGGATGAAAACTCTAATTTCTTCCAACTCAAAAGTGAGATTGGAAGATCGAGATTTGCTTCCGTTCTCCGTCTCGGAATATTAGCTTCCGTATATCAGAGAATCGACTCTGTCAAGACTCTGTATACTTGTATTATCAGTAATTATCGAACAATACTGGGTCTTTAAGTGGCGGTGTCATTGCAGGGTGCACCACATGCCCCAAGGTAAGGAATGACTGAGCCAAGAAGGTTAAATTTGGAGGGCCCATACGTAACTATCCAGATCCGAAGGTAAACGTTCGCCTGCTTCAACTATACAACCGATAACTCCGGGCTTGTAAGGGCGAGCAAACAGGATCCTGCTCTTGCTGAGCGTTATGACATTTATTTTGACTATAAGGAATAGCATCGATAACGGAACTCGCCTAATTCATTCAAGAAAAAAATGTTGGTACAATCTGATCTCTTACCCCTTGATAAATGGGATCGGGGCCGGGTTTGTAAATTATTTACGCGTGACAGTGTATCAGTCTGGTGATAGGGCATTCCAGGCCCCTATGTGATACTTAGGAGACCCTGTCGATATTTACTAGCCTACCTCGTGGATCCCGTTCACCTTCAGGCTTCAAGAATTGAGTGTGCATTTGCTCTGTATCACGCAAATGTGTTTCCTGGACGTATGCAATGCATGGCATTGAATGCCAATTGAATGCAGCCTGCAAGGATGCATATAAATAGGACCATCATGTGATCAATTGCCCCAAAGTTCAAGTGACTCCTTCCTCAATCATGATTAGAGCCCGTTCACCTTTCCAAATCCTTCACTGTCATTTGAAACTTGTGTCAAAGTCAACTGCAATCGGATATCGGGTGGCATCCTCAATGTCTGTACAACAACCCCGATGGATACTCCCTAAAAAGGAGGCTGAAGATCCTATACTTCATGTCTACAATTCCCTGACAAAATCAAAGGTCTGCAAAATATTCATTCTTCAAGAATTAAATGCCGATTTATCGGATAGACCGAATTTATTCCACTTCATGGACGACATGTAAAATGGTACAATTGTGGTCCTACTGTTTATGATGCCTCACATATGGGTCATGCGAGGTAAATATTTTTCAACTTCAACTGTTTGCCCAATTCTGACTTGATAATTTTACAGGAATTATGTAACTCAAGATATTTTACGGAGAATAATGACGGATTATTTTGATTATGATGTCCTGTTCGTCATGAATATCACCGATATCGATGACAAGGCAAGGCTACTTATTCACCAGCAAGCTTTTTCTCAAAATATATTAGATTATAGAGCGTGCCCGTCAGAACCACCTGCTAGAAACCTTCATAACTCAAACATCGTCCTTATCTGGTCCGTTATTAGATCAAGTAAGCCAATCTTGGAGAAACTATGTTCGAACGCGAGTCAGCAGAGGTCTACCAGAATATCTTCGAGCTAGCGAAGGAAACGAAGATTCGGCTTGGAAGCGAATATCAGAATTGTATGCTGATCCGGCATGGAAGCAGGAGTGCTTGAAGCGAGACGAAAAGTTTGACATGCATTATTCTGCGGCTGTAAGCCTTGTGTCACCTGCTCTCGAGACCTATTTGAACATTTTCACTTACACAGAGACGGACTGCTGATGCTGTCATAGTCGCACAGGAACAATTAAATACCGGATATGCCGGTTCAGACCCTGCCCATAATTTAATTAACGCGGCGAAGGATGTATTGGCAATTTCTTTAGATGCACAGGTTCTTTCTTCACCTTAAATCGTGTTCCAATTGACAATAAAAGTATCTCCAGTACAAATCCACTGTAACGGATCCTGCCATCTCACGGAAATTATCATCCTTCTGGGAAATGAAGTTCTTCGAGGACATGACTCGCTTGCGCGTTCGCGAACCTGATATTATCACACGTGTAACAGAATACGTGCCAGAGATCGTGTCATTTGTGGAAAAAATCATTGCAAACGGATACGCATACGAATCTCAGGGCAGTGTTTACTTCAATACGTCGACTTTTGATAATGCCGAGGGACATTACTATGCGAAACTGGAGCCATGGAGCAAAGGCAACAGGGAGTTACTCGAGGGGGGTGAAGGTTGGTTCCAATTTATTGCGTGGTCGTTATACAACTCACCTGTCATTGTCGTTAGGATCTCTGGCAACTCAGACTGGCAGAAAGTCGCCTTCCGACTTCGCCCTCTGGAAGGCTTCGAAGGCTGGTGAACCATCATGGCCTTCTCCTTGGGGACTTGGTCGACCAGGCTGGCATATCGAATGTTCTGTTATGGCTAGCGAAATACTCGGGGACAACATGGATATTCATTCAGGTGGTGTTGATCTTGCTTTTCCGCATCATGATAACGAAGTGGCTCAAGCTGAGGTGAGTTATTCCAGCTCTGATGAGGGAATCTCAATTGCAACTCGATATACAGGCTTACCATGGCTGTGATTCTTGGGTCAACTATTTCCTTCACACCGGTCACTTACATATTGAGGGTCTCAAAATGAGCAAATCTTTGAAAAACTTCATTACAATAGATGTAAGCAGATGAATATTATTGTCACGCACATTTATCTTCTTTGGCAGGAAATCCTCGAGAAATTTACACCACGTCAACTTCGTCTTGCCTTCCTCACCCAACTCTGGAATGCAAAAATGGATTTTTCTGAGTCTTTGATGACTGGAGAGGTTAGAAACCTAGAAACGACATTCAATGTGGGTATTTTGTGCATCTCAGATCAAGTCGTAGGCTCATTCTTTTTCCAGAATTTCTTTACTATAGTGAAGGCTCTCGTAAGCCAAGCAAGTGCAGATAAACCGGTGTTCGATGGTCACCATCATTTCGAACAACAAGAGAAGGAGCTTTTATCAAGGTAAAGCGTCTTTCTCTCCGATGGATAAATACTGAAAAGATTTTCAGTTTAACAAAAAGTCAGGCTGTTTTCAGAGCCGCTCTTTGCGATTCGTTCAACACGCCTGTTGCCATCGATGTTGTTCGTGATCTTGTTTCCAAAACCAATGTGTACCTCAATGCACGAGGGAAGCTACTCAACGTCAAACTAGTTAGGGACATTGCCGAATGGGTTGGTAAAATGCTTCGAATGTTCGGACTTGGTGAAGGTGACAAAACAGAGCTTGGTTGGGGTCAAGTGGAAACAGGTGAAGGGGGTTCCAATGTATGTCACTATCTCTATGTTGGGATTGGTTGTTATTGAAAAGCCTTCTAGCGTGACGAAATTTTGATGCCCTACCTGCGGACATTATCGGCCTTCAGAGATAACATACGGAAACTCGCAATAACGAAGGGAGATACAGCCCTTAAGGACATTCTGGCACTCTGCGACAAGCTACGCGACGTGGATTTGGTACCACTTGGTGTAGCGCTAGACGATCAAGAAGGTAGCTACATTTCCTTTCGTGCTATTATTCGGTGTCTGAAAGAACGATCAGATGGTAAAGCCCTGGTGAAATTAGTGCCTCCTGCAGACTTAATCAAAGCCAGGGAAGAAAAAAAGGCCATAGCAGAAGCCAAGGTAGCAAAAAAAGAGGCTCAGGTTGAAGCAGAGCGGCAAAAACGCTTGCTGAAGCTTGAGAAAGGACGTGTTCCACCGCGGGAGATGTTCAAACCTCCCATCGTCCCAGAAGGAACGTACAAGTCCTGGAATGAAGATGGTATTCCTCTGACGGATAGCGAAGGCAAGGAACTCAGTAAAAACCAGGCCAAAAAAGTGCAGAAGGATTACGCAAATCAAATCAAACTGCACGCGGAATTTTTAGAGTTCCAGAAGAGCAATCCTTCATAGTCTACCAAGTACATGCATTTACTACTAACTTGGCAATTTTTTCTAACCCTGCTTGATCTTCTTCATCAAACCCACCAACGGAAAGACAATCCAGATCAAGCACACCTAAAACGACGGTTTTACCGTCGAAGTCCAGTAATAATGGGACGACAATTTCACTCTTCGATTCTCCATCACACGCGATATGTCCAGGATACTTATCAACATCCGGGACAACTAGCGTCTTACGTTGAATATAAGCATCAGCACAAACACCTTTCGCTTTTTCTGGTGCCGTATTTATGAATTGCCATGCAGGTTTTCCGCAAAAGGGCCCTAGTAACAGATAGGAGTCGATCACAGGACCGGCCACAAGGGACGAGTAACGCGACGAAGGAAATATCATCGATTCCATGTAGAAACCTTTCGTCGCTTAGCACCTAGGGTAACATCAGAAGGCATCCAACACTTACCACACCAGTTGACAGCCTTCTCATTTGAGCTACCAAAGTATTCTGGGAAAGCAAGCAACGAGTTGAATATCAGGGATGAAGCATTCGCCAGATTTGTAACCTAATTTCAATATCGTCAATGAGGGGCATAGATCGTGGACACAAGATTGCGCACCCATTGTCTTTGCCCCTCTAGAAGGCTTTCTAGTTGAACGTAAACATGGTCCCAAAATTGTGCTTTGGTCTTGATGCTAGCGAACAACCAGCTTCAATTGCTAACAGCGTTCGTTTACGGTCCACTGGGATCATACCTGCCTGGTACCAGCGATGCATCGGCATGGTGTAGCATTTGAGAGGTATTACCGTTTGACTACAGGATAGTAGGTCCAATCAAGGTCCAATGGTTGCCCAATTTGATCAAAATGATAAGATCAAATGAAAGTTATAAGGATAATCAAAACACAGCGCCCAGGGGTCACAAAGCTTCACCCTTTGTCTACTACGTACACCACACGATGGCACCTTACCTTGAAACCGTTACAGTTCGTTGTTATTTGTTATCGTAAACCATCATAGCGAACTCACCGAGAAATCAGTCGTTTGCAGATGTACCTGTCTCTGATGATGGGATTGACACCTTGAAGTTCCTCGAAGCCTCTGAAGGTCTGGTGGGATTGTTCGGTATAATCTAATCCTCTCTACATGCTCACAACATTCACCGCCCATTCCAGATTTATTTGGAACTGCCGCATTTTCGGTCGTCCAAGCTGACTTGAGGGGCAATATCACTGTAGGAGTTTAAGACAGTTTGTCGGCTCGTCATTGATGAGACCCCTCACCTAGAAAGTAAGGACTCGTTATGAAGCCGCCCCAGAGAAATCTAAGACTCTCGAATCCTTGGTCGAGAACGAGAAGACGGAGAAGAAACGTGTCGCAACCGAAGGTCTCATGTGGTTGCTGAGGGGCTTATCTTTCACCTGCAAAGCCCTCCAGTTTACCCAGGCCAATAAATCACAGGAGCTTGCTGAAGGTTTCTCAAAGTCTTATGAGCAGACTTTGAAGCGGTTCCATAACATGCTCGTCAAGGGGATTTTTTCCGTATGTGATACATATATATATATCCGTGTTTCTTCCCCACTCATCTTCATAATGGACAGGTCGCAATGAAAGCTTGCCCTTACCGAGCTGACTTCTACAAGAAACTCGCCGCTGATCCTTCTGGTGGACCACCAGTTGGTGATGAGAAGCTCAACGAGGAATTGGATAAATGGTTGGCCGCGCTAAGCGCCATCGTTATTCGCATGGAAACCTTTTACAAGGAAGGAGGTCATGATAAGTTCTAAAGTAAGGGGTTACCCGAAATCTTAGTAATGAAATGTCGGACTATATTTAAGCAGAATAAGAAAAATCAAAATGAAGAACCTCCGATCCTCCCAGTACAACATAACATGATGTGAATGCGAGTGCAGAACAATAAATGAAATATCTAGCATAATAATGTCGGGTCGAAGATCAATTTGTGAACTTTGCATTACC
>JAIUJM010000057.1:0-35546 GCA_026262225.1 Inosperma sp. D86
GTAGTAATATGTCTGCTGTGGAGAACTCGGAACGCACGACTCGTTCATCGACAATGCGGTCAAAAGCCCAACCAAAGCTAAAACTCAAGTTGGGTGACAAGGCTGCATCACAGGCTCCTGGCATGTCATTTTTGGGACAATATGATCGAGAATTGGACTCGGATGAAGAAGACTTGGCCTTTGAGGAGCAGTTTATATTGAGGATGCAGCCAGGCGAAGATTGTGAGAAGCTGAGAAAAGCGATTCCTTTAAGAGAAATTGGGAATGATGTTTGGTTCAAGTTCAAGGGTGAGCTTTGGATTGACCAATCTCTGGTCGGCTACTTACAACTACGCAGATTCTCGTAGGGCTATTTTCCATATAGGATCCAATACTTACTCCGCTAAGCTCGTGGATTTGCCATGTATTATCGAGTCTCAAAAGACTCTAGATGGAAAGCAGATGTTCAAGGTTGCGGATATATGTCAGGTCATTGTCTTCTTTGTTTGCAAGAAATTCTGTTGTATTGAGACAGGCTATAGATGTTAGTTGTTGGAGATAAAATTCAAAGTGAAGACCAGATCACGAAGGACAAAACTTTCAATATCGAGGAATTCATATGGCCTCATGGAATCACCGCACCCTTGCATCACGTTCGGAAGAGAAGATTCAGAAAGCGGGTCAATAGACGTGTGAGATTTGTTCAACTTTATGAGATGGGATCTGTCTCTGATAATGACCTAAGACGATCGAGAGCGTAGAACAAGAAGTGGAACGATTGTTGGATGAAGATTCTCTCGCCAAGGAAGTCAAGCATGGTAAGGTTTAAGCGTCTGCTTG
The DNA here is from genome assembly GCA_026262225.1 of Inosperma sp. D86. Taxonomy (NCBI): domain Eukaryota; kingdom Fungi; phylum Basidiomycota; class Agaricomycetes; order Agaricales; family Inocybaceae; genus Inosperma; species Inosperma sp. D86. Next base: position 820 of record JAIUJM010000057.1, read on the forward strand.
CGTAGGTTTACGACCTAATTGTGCCAAAGAGGTTCTGGAGAATGTAAATCCAGATCTTTCCGATTCGGAGTTCATAGAACAAGATCAGCCCTTAGATGCCCCAACGCCAGCGGTATCTGACACAGGTGATACGCAAACTCCTGGTGATCTTGGAGAAGGCGACGAAGACGGGGATGATGAGGAAATGGAGGGTGATATAGATGAGGAACTTGCTGCTGAATTGGATTTGGCGCTCGAGAATGATGACGAAGACGAAGATGGAGATGATGAAGAGGACGAGGACGACAGCGACGATAGTGAGAGCGAAGACGACGATGACGACGACTCCCAAGCCAGAAAATTGCTGAACGAGGAAGTCCGGGATTTAGAAGCCGCTGTGGCCAAGAAACGTAATGAAATTGCTGCGTCTAGCAATCCTCTTATCAGGGTACTAGGACTCTGCTTACAATCGAACTGTTTTATTCTGACTGAAGATCTCTAGAAACGGTTTGAAGATGCTCTCAAGAAGCTCAATGCTGACCTGGAGATGAAGCTTACCCAGCGAGATGAGCTGAAAGAGAAGCAAAGATTGAAGAAGGAAGGTGTTTCAATGGATGACACAGCTGGCGTAAATGGAAATGGCGAAAATGCGAGCGATGATGACCTATTTGGTGATAATGACACTATGGAGCTATAGGTCCGGCCCCCCGTTCTAGTGGGGGCGCCTGCAATGAGATCTATGATTGAGGTGACAGCCAATAATTTTCTATGAGAGTAGGCAAACAATGCCGGCCTGAAAAACCAAAGGTACATATACAACACAGACGAATGGAGCAAACCACACTGATAAAACTTGCCAACTCCATATTGAGTCCAGAACTTCTTTATGGGCAAATAACCACCCAACTCCCATTACGGCATAAACCGAATATCGAAGTAATCGCAAGATTACTCTTGGCGACGATGTGGTAAAAATTAAAGGAAGGCCGAGCACCGTTGTCAGAGTACCAGCAAGGGAGAAATTTAGGACCGTAACAATGGATATCACCGTAGACGCGAGACATAAGTTAGCGGCCTTGAGAATCACGAATGTTGGTGCGCAATCTTCCATTGATTGCGAGGGTAACGCGAGAAGCGCAAGTGGCATTGCCGTAAATAGGCCAAAGATGAGGGGTGGAGAAACCTTGAAGAACTGATATCAACATCAATGTTAAAAATATCAGATAGTTGGTACTACCATATAATTCGAGAGGAACCACTGGCTTGAGATTATCGCAAATAAAAGTGCGCCGGAGACGTGGGTACCCATTATGATGGACAAAGCAGCGATGACTGGTCTTTTTCTTTTCCGTTGTGACGCCTTTAATGGTTTTTCCTGGAGGTTAGGAGTTACAGAAGCTGCTTCTACCCAGGTGCTTAAGCCTTTGATCATCAAGGCAACACTGATTAGGATGGCACTGGGCAGGTATAACCCAATCTTGAGGAATTGTTGGGGAGAGGTGGGAATATAAAAGAAGAAAGAAGCGTGTAAACGTTCTAGCAGGTTGTTCATGGTACGCAGAATTGATTCAACGGTCCTGTTCAGTAACTTGTTAAGCAAAATTTAGAAAGGTTGGTGACGGATGTTCTACCTCCCAATGGCGTGAAATCCATGTGGGCCTACGGCAGGAATACAAAACAGGGTTATTGCATCTATCTTGAACCTATGATGAGGGGTTAATGGCAAATTGAGTTTAATCATCTGGTGCGCACTTTCGAAATAAACCATGCACGCCACTTCCTCGACCGTGGTATTGGTATTTCACATGTCGGATGACGTTTTTTGCTTGATAAAGGTATGTTTTGACTTCTGGGATGTTGTAGACGACCTTTGGCAGCCAGTTTGGTGACAAATCGACCAATGGTTCTTCTCTGGGGTCGAGGTGGTCATATAATGTAACAGGTACACCAGCGGTATAACGAGCAATACGTTCTAATGAGTTAATTAAATCTTGATTTGGAAGACGGCCATTAAGAGCCTCTGGATGACAGAATGAGGCGACCAGAATTGATTGCGATTAGCGAGTTTAGACGGACCGAAGAATACACCAATATGTGAGAACGAATGACCGGGATAATCAATGTTAAGTGCTGTCCATATTACACCAGAAGTTGGGTCTAGCGGTTGTGTTCTAAGATCTTAGAACAATTAAAAAGCAGTCCATGTGAAAGAACGTAGGACATACTTGGTTGCGAATAACTGTGATACGCGGATAGCCACGCTTGCATTCCTTCGAGATACCCATCACTTATGACGAATATTATGTCTTTAGACCAATAAGAATATCCTACAAATGAACCAAATTAAATCGGTTATTTTGCCGTGAAATTTAAAATCACTGACCTTTGAGAAATGAAGCCAATGCCAGCACCGTCGATACGCCTCTGATGTTCAGGGTACCATCACCTTCACCAGACCTGCTGATCCATGACGCGCTGATAACCATGGCTTCGGTGCCAGAATGACGTGGTGAGGCCAAGATGGCATAGGCATTCGTTCCGTTAAAGTCCTGGATGTAAGTTAAAAAGGATTCAAATACTTTATTCTCACTACGTACGCCGATGCTCGTAGAATATGAGTAATCTTGAGTTGAAGAAGTTATGCCTAGTTTGGCAAATTCGTCCTTGAACCACTGCGCTCGTCTATGTAGTGAATAAGTAATATGTGATATAAATTCATGCAATTCAATGCTCACTTTTCACTTGTGAGATTATTGTCGCGTATTCGTTCAATTTGGTCCAGGTAGACGTCGGCTTCATGAACATTTCCCCAATCCCAGTTTGTGTTCACCTGTTTCAAAGGATGAGCTGGGAAGTCGCAGAGTGATTGGCTTTGCCTTACCTGGGCTGGTTGAAGAGCGTTCTCATCCATGTAAGTTGACCTACCCAGTTTAGGGAATGGAAGTATAAGCATCCATATGTAACCCACAATGAATAATGCGATTCTAGGACACGACACAGTTCTTGAATCAAGGTCAGAATTGAATCGAGGTTGCTTACTTCAAGGAGGTCAGTCGGTGTTTCAGAGCGTTCACCAGCTTTCTCTTTCGAAGAATCATTTTCCTGTTGCGGTCTTCTGTTGGGCGAAAGTACTCTGTAAGTTTCGATATGGCCCATCTCCATTTATGTGGTGGGCTGGTATTCGACCCCTCTGCCATCGACGGATCGGATATATATTCTGTTTTCTGTCGTAGCTTAAGCCCAAACCAGTGTTTGTAAAATTGTCGAGGCTGTTTAATAATCAATGCAGACGATGATAAGCAGTACTAGTAGTCACAGAATCAGGAACTCAGCACATATTGGCAGGTCAATGCTGCGAACGTGATCACGCGAAACGTTGCACGTTCATAGGGGCGTTCTTGACTTATATAGCTCTATTCTGTTCTGTCACCTCTTTCTACTCGATTTTGAAGTTTAATACTTACCCAAACGCGCTTTATGCCTCCGAAGCGCAAGAGGAATGGGTCCACGGTGATAAAGGGCGTTGCGCCAGTTGAAAAGCTCAAGCATCGTGCTCTGCCCAGTGGGTCAGGTATTACACGGTGGGGCTGGGTTGGGTCTGAGGTGACCCAAGTAGAAGATATAACGTTGGACCATAGGATGATATCGTGTAATCTCAGCCCGAGAAACAGAAATGTCCTATGCCACAACAAGTACGGAGATGGTGTGGACAAGACTTCGACATTGATTCAGGGACAAGGCTGCTCGCGTGCCGAAGGAGAACTTGAAGATGATGTTATCGTTATCTCAGACGACGATGAACCCGTGTGTTCAAAGAAAGTATGCAAATGCAGTCCATATTGCCTGAATTATCTAGGACAAGATATATGGGAAGACGAAGGCATGTTTCCAACCAGAAGTTTCAACTCGGCGCTTACAGTCCACAGAGATCGCAATGGAGAAGTTCCTTGAGCTTGCAAACCTAGGCGAGAATCTTTTACTCTCATCTCGTGAAACTGGCGTACCTGTGGGATTGAAGGTATTGTCTTTAACCTTACAAGAACTTTATCGTCTTACAGTTGTTTAGAATCTTGGTGCTACTTGCTATGCAAATGCCTCATTGCAGGTCCAGCCAGTTTGAATAATTTTCATTGTAATCTGAACTTAACACAATGATAGGTGTGGTTTCGTTTTGCTGCTTTCCGTTCCGGTGTGTATCATTGCGAACCACCAGACGGTATTTCTGAAGAGAGGTATAAGGTAAATTTGAGTTTTTACTTCTCTCGGGCTTTGTGGTTATCAAATTATATCGCTAGGACTCCCCCATCTTTCAGCTGCAAGTAACATTTGCAGCTTTGCAAGACGGCAATCAAAAAATATTTAATCCAACAAAACTGGTTGAGAGCTTGCAGTTACGTGCTTCAGAGCAACAAGATGCGCAGGAGTAAGATCGACGGGCCTTTGCAACCACTCTCTAACCTAGCCTTGTCGTATAGATTTGCAAAACTGTTCATGACACACCTTGACGCAGAATTCAAGAAACAAAATTCGCCCTCTTTGAAATCACTGATCACGAATCAAGTAAGACACAATCCTTCATCACTGAGATGAATTGACGTTCTTCCAGTTTCAAGGGACCCAAGTTTATGGCACTATATGCCATTCGTGCAAACATCGGTCTGAAACCACGTCTGAATTCCTTGAGATAGAAATCAGCTTCAAGGTGTGTCGAATATCATATCACCCGCAGTCTATCATTAATTGGGTTTTTAGAACAATGCAAAGCTTGAGGACTGTATTTCTGATTCGCTTTTGCCCGAGAAACTCTCTGGGGAAAACCAGTATAGTCTTTTTTTTTTCGTATATTCATACTGTCAGCTAATAACCTTGAGTCCAGATATCTTTGTTCGCTCTGTGGTTCATTGCAAGATGCAACACGCTATACAGAACTCCGCAAACTCCCACCCGTTCTGCATTTCTCTCTAATGCGATTCGTCTACGACTTAAATACAATGGAACGCAAGAAATCCAAGCATTCGATCTCCTTTCCACTGAAACTTGACATGAGTAAATTTATGGGTTCGAAGGAGGACAGGGACATCGTAACTTCCAGAAATTGTGAGGAGAATATCTACGAATTGCGGGGTGTCCTTCTCCACAAGGGAGCAAGTGCATATCATGGGCACTACGAAGCCCAGGTATATGATGCTGAGTAAATGCGTCTCCAGTCTGGCTGTTATCTTTAAGGGGCTAATTTAAGAAACTAGGTATGGGTCATGGTTTCTATGCAATGATGAACTTGTCACAAAAATCAACGCTCTTGGAGAGAAACCTTCCCGGAAGCGTGACAACGACAGAAATTCGGACGAAGATGGGTAGGTGATCCGCGCAGTTACATGATGACAACTCTCATCCTTGTTGGTGTGACAGTTCTGATAATCGGAAAAAACGAGTATATGGGAAGAAACGTCGAAGAATCGAGGATAGCGATGACGATGTGATCGAGTAAGCTCTCTGTGATCTAAGAAGACGTAGTTCCTAATTTTCTTCTACTAGGATTAAGCAAGGGATCTCTCCGAAGCGATTGGAAGGGTCTAAGTATGTCTTCCTAATTCAGTCGACAATTCCTTTAATCCTGTTTTCAGCCTCATAACGTCCAAGGACGCCTATATGTTAATCTACGCAAGGAGGGATCCCCGATTGCAGCAGTCCCAAACCGACAATTGGGAGGATTCTGTAATTAATTCGATACCGAGGCCGTCAAGTCGCACCATGCGGGTTGTTCAGGATTTCAATGATGCCCATCAAATTGCTTGTGCAGCATATCTCGAGAAGTGAGACACCCTCATTACCGAATAAAGTCGTCTAACGGTTCATATAGAGAAAATGCTTCCAAAGCTCGCTTCGCAGAATTGAGACGAAGAGTAAGGTCCATTTACAGGGATTGGATGACAGGACCATCTACCGTATGTGAAGTGATTCACTTTCTCTTTCCTAATGTTAACCTTTAAAACCAGAGATCGATTGTCGTTAGTCGACAAGCTCTTGAAGCATGGTTGTCGACGCATTGTATAGCGGCTTCTCTGGCGCAGGAAGCTAGTACGATTCATGAGTCAGAATTTTTGACAGAAAATCAAGGCACGATCTCTATTTCTTGCTCGGGAATCATATGCGAGCATGGATACCTCGATCCTAAGAAGTCGGATGACATGAAATGTATATCTCTTGTGAGTTGTCGAATTCTTCAGATAGGAGATTGGAACTGACCATGCCAGGACGTCTATGAGAATCTTATGAAGGACATCGGTTGTACATTCACTCCTGCTCTTACCCCTTCAGAAGTCTGTTCTACATGTGTTTCGGTTGAATTTCGAGGTAAGTAATGTAGGAGCTTGCTTATTGCTGTCCCTTACACTATTGTTTCATAGAGAGATTATATTATATAGAACATCCGCGACTCGTAAAAGAAGTTGATGACATGGCCAGCGTCGGAGAAGGTGAATTTGGGTATTGGATCTCCAAGAAATGGTTTAAGGGTAAGTGGTTTCTTTGTACAGGTGCTGTCTTAGGTTCTTACCTGTTTAGATTGGCGACTCCTTAAACCCAGGATGCACATTCTGTCTGAAGAAGATCCCGCTCCAGATTCGGCAGAGTTCTACAACCATGTCCTTTGTGAACACGCAAATTTATCATTGAATTTAACGAATCGTCGAAAGATCTCTGTGCATGTAAGAAATTTGTTTCCTTCCTTTGTCAAAATTCTTTCCTGAAAGGGTTCTAGGCAGTATCTTTACTTCAGAAGCTCTTTCCGAAATGGGATCCTTTACCAACTAGTGTCGATCCATGCAACATTTGTGAAACTGAAATTTGTCTGTCTAAAGAGGACAAAAGGGAAATCCGGAGACGAATAGAGGATGAGAAGGTAGCTTACAAAAGTTTTGTTGTTTGAACTTGACCAAACCTTGTTTTAGGCACGTCTCAGGTTTATCTTGGAGCCATCCTTGGATGCATGGGCTAGGGATGACGATTTCTTTACCATTCTGTCCAACCAATTTGTGAAGAGCTGGAAGCGCTGGTTGTGTAGCCCTCTCGAACATCCCAGACCGGAGGTTATTGATAATACCCCGTTTTTCTGCCAACACGAGCTGTTAGCAATCGACCCCAATTGTGTAAGCGATCTTGATTCGAGTGTCACCATCATCCGACGGGAAGAATGGGATGTGCTGAATTCCATGTATGTCCCAATCTCGAATTGTGCCTTCGGTTTTCTAACTCTATCTTGTGATAGCTACGAGGGAGGTCCCCTGATCGCCTTGTCAAAGAAGATTACCGATAATGGCAGTAACTATCAGCATGATATACCCGTATGCGAGGAGTGTCGCACCCGAAGGTCGGTGATCATTAGCTAGATTCTTATCTCGAAGACCCACTACTGACTCCCGTTCCGAAGAAAGACTGAATGGGAGATGGCGGAGGTTGTTATTCGATACATTGACCCCAATGGAAGCAAGAAAAAACCAACTGTAACTTATTCTGCAACAAACGGGGTTCGACAATCGAAACGGCTTAGGCAAGTCCGTGAGGATGGCAAAAGGAAATCCATTACGATCACCAAGACCTCGACAGTGAAAGACATCAAAATAATGGTAATTCTCGTGCTATCTGGAAGGATTGATGATCCATTTTTTTATATAGATCCAAGAGGAGTTTGGTATTCCCACTATATGCCAGCGACTCTTTTATCAAGGGACAGAACTACAAGATAATTCAGCGACCGTTGATGACCTCCGTATTTTTGCAAATGATATTATCGATCTCAGAGAAGTGGAAGAAATGGTGGATCTCACATCTGATGGTGATGAATCGCCGCCGAAGAAGCAACGGAAGCAAGAGGGCAATGGGTTTAATGGTACATTGTTAGGCAACGCCGATGCACCGTGGAGCAGTTCGCCTGAAGAGACAACACACCAAACTGATGGGCAGAAAACTTGCCCAGCTTGCACATTCTCAAACACTTCTGACATGGTTGCTTGTCAAATTTGTGATACATTTTTGTCTGAATATTGCTGAGAATACAAGAAAGAGTTAACCATTGCTTTTTGTGACCCATACCACCCATACACAACAGAACGAAACAAGATGACACGACATGAATCCCTTGTCTACGGACAACCGAAAATTAAGAAAAAGAGGTTAAAAAAGCATTTTTTTCACCAGGTCTCTTTAGGAATGTTGAGTCCCATATAACCCTTCGAAACAAGAAAGCAACGACTTTGGTAACAAATAATTCCAAGTTCGCATCACGAGAAATTTTAAACGTGTTCAGGTAAAGTTGAAAGGCTGGTCGGAGGGGGGAATGTAGAGGAAATCCTAGGGGTAGCACTCGGACCAGCCATTGGAAGTCGGGCACCGATTGTAGGAGGAGTGGTGACGGCTGGTGTTGATTGTTTGAGAATCGATGTTGCTGTAACGATAATGTCCACTTCATTGGAGGCAGGCCCATTTATTTTGACTGCCATGGCAATCGCATCTTGGGTTTTGTCCGTCAATTCGTGCATTGACACGCTTTCCATCTCTGGTGTGGGCACACCACCACCAACCGCAACAGTTTTATCTGCTACGATCGTTTGCGCAGCTTGAAGCACAACGTGCTGCGCTGCCACTGCGAGCCGCCGAGCCTGCAAATGTCCATGACCGGAGAGGGCCTTATCATAAGCATTCACGGTCTGTTCAAGGACATGTTTTTGTTTTACAAGGGCATGAATTTCGCCTTGCTTAGGAGGTGAGGCGGCCACAAACTGTGACTCGGCCTCGTCCGTCACACGCTGTGCAACATTTTGTAACACTTGAATTACAGCCCGATCATCAACACGAGCGCGAGAGTTCAGCGATCTGCGGCCAAAATCATTAGGTAGTAATAAATGAAAGGCATTAGAAACTTTACCTCTGAGGAGCCGATGAGAGCGCCGAATCGCTCGTGCTACGTTTGGGTACAGATTCACCAGGAAACGAAGGTCGCCGCGAACGAGAATACGACGGACCATCCAGGGCGGAAACCGGAGCAATGGAGATTGTGAAAATATGTGGCAACTCCGTTTCTTGTCCATCCAGCACAAACTATGATGAAATGGAAAGTGAAGAAGTTAATAGAGAATTTGTATTAGGATTTCGTCGTACGAACTTTCGCAACAGCAGTCACTTGACAGTTGTCAGCATCAGGGGGGGGGACACCAGAAAGCTCCCCATTCTTCCATGACAGCCAGGGAGGCAAGGATGGGGAACTATACGTGACTTGGATCTTCTTGAACGAAATCTGAGGATCCCAGATCCGAGGTTTCCAAGACCAGCGCAGACCAACGTACGCCACTACTGGAGGTGGCCCAGCCAATTTCCGGTGGAAAGGCCTAAATTCCCATTTGCCGTCACCAGATTTTTTGGCCTCAATACTCCAGATATGGTTGCCTTTCGATTTGGCTTTCTTTCCATCTTCATTGAAACGCAGGATGTACTGCTGCCGCCACAAGTAGTTCCGAACCTAAACGTGTGATTCTGAGAAAATATCATACGTGCCCAGACATATAGCTCACTTTCTTCATTGGAAGTTTTTCCTCCGGAAAACCTTGCTCAGCAAGCTAAAAGAACCGAAGGTGAGCTCTAAACGCGATCTCCATCGAAAAGTAAGACATACTTCATCCATAAAGGCATTAGTAAATGCTAGAATTCGGAATTTGAAAGGCCGGAAGTCTGGTGATTCGTCAAGGCGCTGCATCTTCTTCGCCATGAGCGTTTGGTGAATTTGTTCCCCTTTCGAACATGTTGCGTCCACTGCAAGAGGTTTAACATGAGTTCTTTTCCACCCAATCTCAATAGACTTACAATTAGAGCATAACTTATTCAAAAATTCGAAGAATATCCTGTCGACATCGGCTCGGAACTCTGGAGGCATATCTGTGGCTGCAGATGCTGAACCGGGGGCCTGAGGAAGACATAGTCAATTAAGGGTATCCACGAGAACATACCCAATCACTAAAGAAATTTTGTACCTGTGTTGAACTAGTTACCACGGAGGGGCCGTAATCTTCTTCTGAATCCGAATCATCGTCATCATCTTCATCATCGCTAGGTGAATTGTGGGCCGTCGGCGGCTCAGAGGAAGTGTGGTGAAAACCCTTCCCTGAGGATGTTCTAGGATGCACCGATTCTGAGCTGAAGTAGAAGGTAGGCTGCCCATTTCGAGTCATGGGTTTCTTGGCCTTATGCCAGGTAGCCGCATCAGGATTTGTTTCAGGAAAAGCTTGTTTGGCATATGGGTTCCTGTAATTCGTCCCAGAAATAGAACCTGATCGCGACATCCTTCCAATCGGCGGATTGATAGTGGAACCCGAAGAGTTTTGAAGAACATTCGAAGGAACGGTGACAGCCTGGGGCAATGCATTCGGGAGGCCATTGGATGGAACGACAGTGCGAAGCCCACTGCTCGATACAATCTGCGGGAGGACAACAGGCCCGTTGGTAGAGCCCAGAGACAAGGAGTGTTGGCGTCTACTCGTTGACAGGAGGGGGTCAGACCAAGGCGTGTGTGGCATAGGTGGAAAAGCGGGAGCTGCAGTTCCATTAGGCAGTGCCGAGTGAGAAGGGGGGAGGGGAGTACCACCAGTAGCAAGTGGAGCGAATGCTGTTGCAGATAGGGGAAGGGAAGGCTTGAAAGTATTCGTCGTCGGGAATGCTGTAGGTGAAGGCGCCCTGGATGGTGGCTGCGAAGCAGAGCTGACCGGAAATGCGTGTAGATTTTGAAATGTTCCTGGAGGCACAGGGACGGCAAAGTTCGGATTTAAGGGTGGCACTGGAGGTTCTTCATGTAATATAGCAGATAATGGGGCGTCATCCGGTTCCCGTTTTAATGCTTTAACGACTCGCTGCTCCTCCAGTTCAGAGGCACATCGTTTCCGCGAGTGGTCAGACGTCGACAATAATTGCGACGGTTGAGGAGCAACTGCCCGGATAGCCTCGGGTGCAAGCAACTGGCGAGGAATTTGTGGTACGACCGGCGCTTCGCCGTTGGCCACTGACATATGGGCAAGCATATCTAAAACTTGGACAATGCGATCCCGCAGTTCGCCAACCTTAGTGGCTTGTTGAACCCCTTGAGCCTTTTCAAATGCATTTCCAGCATCGAAGGCGGTCTTTGCGATGCTAAAAAGACATTATGAGTAAATTGGGTCAACCGAGAATTAAGATCCAAAAGCACCCACTCTTTAAGGAGCTTTCCAATGACAGCACGAGGTGGTGTTTGGACATCTGGTTCATCAGCACTGCTATTACTTGATGTAGATGGATAATCGATTGTGGGAGTAGGTTGCAGACGAGGAGGGGATAGGGATGAAAAGTTGGAAGAAACGGATTGAGGCGATAGTGAAGCGTTCGTACGACTCCGTCCACCTGGATCAGGGCTAGAGCCTAGCGCAGCTTCTAAAGATGAAGCGCCTACAACTCCGAACGCGTTGGTTGATAACAGAGCAGAAGCTATTGCTGAATCCTGAGTAGTTCCGATAGGTAGCAGGGAGCCATCAGACGTCAGATCAACGTTTTCTGGGAGTGGCACCAGGTTAAATGGATCAACTGGAAGATAACCCACTGAAGAAATGAGTGGTGGTTGAGGGGGAACGTCAACAGCCTCCATCGGGGAATCAAGAAAGGGAGGCATCGACATTTCTGTGGCAATTGGTCGGTGTGAAACGGAGTTGACATGGATCTCTGACTTTACTGCGTCAAGCAGATAGTCCATGTCAGACTGTGGATGAGGAATAGGATCTTGAGCCAAAGTGGCAAGGAAGGTAGGCATAATCTCGACTTGGGCCGATGTAGGACTGGTGTCCATTGTGGCCAGACCTTGCTCCTGCTTAAACGCAGCGATCATGTCCATTTAAACTTCACTGGCGTACTTGCCAAATAGTGTGGGTTGGGTTAAATACCCTGCTCAGTGTGCGGCCAGTGGGCGATCAGTTTCGACAGCACGTGAAGGGACGGTAGTGAAGTGCAGAAGTGCAAAAGGGTGAAATTTCAGTGGATGCGGGTGGAAATAAAGATGGTAGGGGGGTTGTTGACGACGACAAGGAAGAGGAGCAGAACGTCGGGGACGATGACGGTCAGAAAGAAGAAACGAAATGGCAAGGTCCGTTTAGCAGGCCGATTTCGTCACATCTGTCACAAGGTCCAAATCTTCTTTCCACATAAGACCGTTTCACACATCGATTTCAATTACATCAGGAAACATCATGAACTACCGGACAAAGACTACGGATCGACCATTCAGTTTCTGTAAGCAGCCTCACCGTCACCCCTGTCACCCTGCATCTTACCATCTCTGGTACCTTCCCGGTTCCGATATTATCCCTGTAGATGCAGATAATTTCCTCATTATGCTTCTCAATACCGCCGTCTTGGGCTCCGCGAGCGCTCTCGATCTCGTCGTCTCTCACCACTGTCAATGCTCAAATCAGTACCAAGAATGCGGAACCCACGATGCAAGACTACTTACTCATATCGCGAAGTTTGGCGGTCATATCCGCGATCTCGATCGCGGTCACGATAGTCTTCCCCTCCACGGGAAGAACGGTGTTCACCTCCTGATCGCGGTCCTGCCGATGGAGGTACAACTCCTGTCGGCGCGGAACTAGGAGGTCCCATCTTTCGCTTTTCTCGTTCCTCTTTGAACTTGGCAAGCATATTCCGCAGTTCGTGGTATCCCAAATGCATCTAATCGAGAAACAAAAAATAAGTCCGAGTAACGTAACAACCCAAGCCATGCCGTACTTTACCACCGAAATGGTCAGCTAAGCGACGATCAGAGTCTAGGACAGATAGATAGGCACCGCACACATCGCAAACCCTGAGCTTTTGATGACCCGAGGCACCCGAGGTATCAGTCAGTTGTTGTAAGTCGCGCTAGAGACAACACGTTGATGTTACTCCTCAGTAATAGAACAGAAAAGGGAGTAACGTGCCTCCTTGTCTGCCTTCTCGCTTTTGAGTGCCTCGATGGCCGCCATTTCACGCATCGATTCATCAACTTTCCCTTGTTCACCTAACAGACGCTTGACTGTCAGCAAGCACATCAAGAAGAATCGAAGTCGTGCTATTCCTACCCAGCTGTTCTATCTTCTCTGTTCCTCCTTGAATGGCAAGCTCAATTTCAGCAATTTCCCTCATCTAATTCAAAAGCAAATCAGAACCACGTTGGGTACTCATAGAAACCTCGCACCAAATTCGTCGTCTTCGCATTCTCTTCTGGAGTTTTCTCTAACCTCCGGTGTGCCGCTCGAATCCTTCGATCACATTCGTCCACGAAGGAAAATATGTTAGACTCGTACTCCATTTGAAACCGGTGAAAGATTGGGTCATTAGGGTTAGCCTCCCTCGCCGCCAGGAATTCGGTTTTGAGTCGCTCTGTATGTGACTTGGGACACGCGCCCAAATCCATTTTCTGCGCATCAACTATTCAGTTAACAACATGCAATCCTGCGGATCTTCAGAACTAACGGTATTCGTGAATAATGTATGGGGACATGTCCCACATAAGAAATTCCTGCACACTTTTTCGTCCGACCATGTAAGGTTGGCATTGGCCACACCCATTGCCTCGGGACCCATCATTTGCTGTTAATTGGTGTCAATATAGGTGCCTTCGGTGCAACTACGAGTTGCATACCTCCAAGAGCTTCCTTTGCATTTCTGCTAAGCGACCCATTATGCCTGCGCGTCCGCAATATTAGTCTGACAATGGCAGTAAGAGTGGAACACGAAATATTTGTTTGTGTTGAGCTGCGACTTCCAACAATTCTTGCCGTTTTCGGCCACACTTACAGTGCATGAGGTCTTTGCCTGAGGTGTAGGTTTGATTCCCGAGTGGCACTCGCATTATCGAAGGACTAAACATGTTCAATTAGGTACGTGGAGCCTTATTGGCCACAACTTCGACGTAAGTATAAAGACAGTAGTGTTGATCCAATATGTACAAGAAATGGAAATGCGGCAAAAAGATGACTCGGATTTGTATGAGAACAGATGAGAACAAGTGCAGGTGTAAATTGAGATAGTGAAGATATCGGAATGGAAAGAACCATGTCGTGAGATTAATAAACCAGCATCAAGAATTGGATGCTCCATATATGTGACAATCACGGATCCTTGCAGGAATCAGTGGTTTGGACGACTGAATTGTCCTGTCCTTCGGCCTTTGCCACGCCCATGACCACGCGCATTAGAACTTGTCTGCTTTTGTCTGACAAATGGAGTATTATTTGCTGTAGACTTGACCGATTGAGGTTGTTCAGTTGAAGCAGCCTTTGACTGATCTGCGTTCGCTGCCTTTGGTGAATTATAACCTTGGGCATCTTGCCGTATCTCGGGTGAGAAAAGAGCGCCATATCTCTGGAACAGTTTCTTTATGTCAGCTGCTTTTTCCAGCTCTTTGGTGCACGCTGGATCTTGGAGGTTCTGGAAACAAGAATCAGTGGAAGCCCATTTCCAGGCCTTGGTGAATTCTTGCTGAGATGCGAGCTTGTTGTCCAATATAATCCAGACGAGTTCGGGTTCGTGAGATTCTAAAGCCAAGGACAGTAAATCCGGGCACTCCGGACAATCATAGATTGACAACGAATCCGAATCGCGTGGAGGATATGCACTGAGGAAGTAATTGACGATGGCAAGCTTGCCTCTCTGTAGAGCCAAGTGGAACGCTGTCATTCCTCTCGAATTCCTTTCTTCAAGATCGGCACCTGATCGATTTTTTTTAAAAGTAAAGCGAACCAATTAAAGACTCAAGGGAAGATACGCACTGTGAGCGTCGAGCCACTTAACCAAATCCAAGTCGTCATTCGTTACAGCAATGTGTAGTAGGGTCTCCTGAGGATCCTCAGGAAAAGACTCGACTAAATCTGCAAAATTTGGCTTTATTTCACCTCCTGAGGGATCGACCGCATCTTCCCATATGCCCTTTCTAACTCGTTCGGCGTCGCCCTTTCTGGCTGCGGCAAATACCGCACAACGGACTTCCTGTACCTTTCTCTTTAGCACTTGGCCTCTTGCCTCGGATGATTTGCGCTCCAGTTCAGCCTTGACCTTTCTTGATCGATTCTTCGCTTTCTGACGCTTCTCTGCTTCCAGACGTTCTATCTCATACAGATGGGCAACATGATCGTTAAAAAGATTTGGCTAAAAGCACCTTGTTCACGCTCTCTTGCTTGCCTCTCTTTTCGTGCAATGGCCTCCTGTTTTCGTCGCTCCTGGGCAGCCAGTTGCTCGGCATGTGAACGACGCGAAAGCTCTTCATATTCTTCAGTGCTCTCTTGCCTAGAAGGTTGAAAGACATCTACAAATAACGTGTCAACGAACACAGTAGGCTTGATTCCTTTATTCTTGGACCTACGGCCCTGAGGACGTCGAACAAAGTAGTAGTTCCTTCCTCTCATCACCTCTTCGAATACCCATCTGTCGAACACGTCGATACTGTGAATCAATATTCTAAAAAGGTACTCACAAATGAAATGGCATAGAGAATTCATATTCTTCATCATCGCTGTCATCGTCGTCACATGAACAGGTATAATCGCTTTCAGCAGAGAAACCAAAGGGCCCATAGGAAGGCCTTGCACAGGGGTCCAGGTGCCTCACAATTATGTTGTAGGCTTCACTGACGCGCTGGAACTCTGCAGTGGCATCTGGATTTTCCGGGTTCTTGTCAGGGTGTGTACGTAGGGCAATCTAACCAAAACAAGTAGATCAAGTTTTAGAAGAGTATGTTGTAGCCCTGGCATATGACTAACCTGCTTATATGTAGACTTTACGGTGTCCAATGAACAACCCTGTGGAATACGCGCCCTTAAGACGCGTCCAATTAGGATGATGATAATAAATTAACTGACCTGTTCAAGACCTAGAACAGAGTAAGCCTCAGAGACTTTCAATGCCGGCATGAATAAAGAGGAAGTGGAAAGAAAGAAATCGTGTCCCGTTTACAACAAGCGTGGGGTGACTTTAAATGAGGCGTGACGCCCGCGTGTCAATTACGGCAATCACGTCTATTGCCGTCCCTAATTCTTTTCTTGGTCACCGACGCGACCGTATTGCCAAGGAACTATGACCTCAGAAAACCGACAGCTCGACACTGCCATACCTCAGATAACGGAATCAGTTGGGAATACTGACTCTTTAGCCCAGGCTAAGCCTGGTGGTGCTATGGAGTCACCAATTTTGAAAGTTTTTCTTAACGACAAGTACGCTTTTGACTCTCTATTCCCCATGGAAACTCAAGTTCCATTAAGTCTAGTCCTTATTTTCAAGCTGGATTTGGCCTAATGGTCTGTCGTCTTTTACATCTGACCAGGTTTTAATTCCTTACTGGTTGTAGGCGTTAGGCGTCGGCCTAGGGCTTCTTCGTCAAGGACTCATACTCGGCTCGACTGCCCTGCGGCGGCGTATGCTGGTGACTCTAGAAATAAACAATACAGATCGATCGTATCAATGGTTCCTAGCATGGATGGCAAAACAGACTGCTGTACAGATTCAACAATCCAAGAAATTTAGTTTCTTAGCTCGGGTTCACCAGCTCAGTGTTGAGACGACAGTAGAACAGAGGCAAAACGGCAGCTCTTCAGCGCTGTTCAATCTGGTTGCTGGACCTGGCACTCATTACGTGCGATACAAAGGTGCCTGGATGCAAGTGCGTGCTTCATTAATTCCAAGATTATCACTCTTTTGTTTATGGTAATTCCCAAGGTAAAACGCGAACGTGAAACTAAATCGATGCATCTCATGTCTGGGACACCATGGGAAACTGTTACTTTAACCACTCTTTTGCGAGATCGCAAGTTATTCAGCGAACTCTTAAGCGAAGCCAGGGATCTGGCTATGCGCGGCCAAGAAGGAAAACTTGTTATTCACACAGCCTGGGGTACCGAATGGCGGCCTTTCGGAAAACCGAGACAGAAGCGAGCACTAAAAAGTGTCGTTCTTGCTCCAGGTGTTTCGGAAAACATTGAAAATGATGTCAAAGCCTTTTTAGAGCGGCGGCAGTGGTATGCTGACAGAGGTAATTGGTCCTAAATTTGTTGCTTCATACTCTTATGGTTCAGGCATACCTTACCGTCGTGGCTACCTCCTGCATGGACCGCCTGGCTCGGGCAAGACTTCATTCATTCAGGCACTAGCAGGATTACTGTCCTATGATATCTGTGTTCTCAATCTTTCGGAACGAGGACTGACAGATGACAAGCTTTTCCATCTGTTATCCAATGCACCAGACCGCAGTTTATTTCTAATGGAAGACATAGACGCAGCTTTCAACAAGCGCGTGCAAACAACAGAGGATGGGTAAGCTTTTTGACTCGTCGGACCTAACATGCTTGACCATCGTTGTTTCCTCAGTTATCAATCATCCGTGACGTTCTCAGGGTTTCTAAATGCGCTAGATGGTGTCGCATCTGGGGAAGAACGTATCATCTTTATGACAACTAATCACGCTGAGAAACTAGACCCTGCCCTGATTCGACCAGGTCGTGTTGACCTCATGCAGTTAATAGACGACGCAACACCAGAGCAAGCTAGAATCCTATTCGACCGCTTCTATGGTGAAGGGAATGGCATACCTGATCGGGAAATTTTGGATCTATGCAACGTTCTAGTTTCGATCGTACGGGAAGAAATGAAGCAAGGAAAGAGGATAAGCATGGCTGCTTTGCAGGGTCTATTCATTCGCAATAAAGCCACCGAGGCTGTTGCCGCGTGCCACGAGTTTTTTGTTGACAAAAGGACATTATAAATATCTCGAGTGAGATCTATTTATTATGCCACGAGTACATCTCAAAAACCATGCTGCATTTATCAAAACTGAGGTCTTCGCTTCCGGCCGGTATATCTTGAATCATGAGGAACTCCTTCCTTGCCTCGTTTACGGTACAACTACAGACCGATTGCAAAGCAAACCAGTGATGAGAGTCAAGAATAAACCAGAGATTGCCACATACCTCTTTCTTCTTCAATATCCAGTCTCGATCTTTCACAGGCTTTCTTTTTCCTTTTGATCTCAACGTTTCCCTTTCCCTTCGGCGCTCGAACCTAACTTTGCTATCCTCTTCTTCACCTTGTAAGCCTTGTGGAAGCTCTTGCTGGCTACCACCACCGCTGACGAAAAGACATAAAAAAATTTTCCTTGCTTTCTTTGAGTTTGGATAATCCACCACGATGCCGCCTCCAAAGCCCGCCTTCTGAGCTATGGAGGTGATAAGTTGTATTTGATCATCTGAAGAAGGGTAGAACTGCATGACAACGCGTGATGGGTTCCTCATGGCAGAATGCAGCGTGGTGAAAAATCTATTCAAGCGGTGGGGTGGTGAGGACGTGGGATGCGATGTCTCGGCATTTAGCAGCCATTGGAGGACGGAAATACTGCGAAAACCCATTAATAATTTCTCAGCGATATGAGCGAAAGATGAACCTGATAGCACCATCAAAACTTCCAGGACGGAAACCTAACCCTTGGCCAATGTCCTGGAGGAAAAGATCTCCATCGACATCTCGGTCCAGGGCAACTTCTGTATGAAAGCAAACCATGCGTTGAGGCTATGATAGGAAAAACTTGCACGACAAAAGCAACGTACCTAACATGCTAGGTGCAATGTCTACACCTGTCCAAATGTAACCTTCCTCATCTAAAATCTCTCCGGAAAGCCCGGATCCACAACCGATGTCCAAAAGATATGCAGGATAGTCTGGTGGTAGATTTAGTAGTTCCAGAGCTCTATATGTCATATCTCTTTGGACTTGCTGATTACGAGTACTAAAGGAAGTGTCTGGGGTTAATGGAGTCCTCCAGCTCTATATGTTCATCGTACTTTGATGTATACTTTTTGGCTTCTGCATCGCCGTAGTACTGTCAATTAAAAAAATAAGACTGAGACCAAATGCATATGGCGTTGATTCATACGATTTCTGGCGGTGCTTGAAGCTCTGGTCGGGACATGAAGAATACTTGAATGTGGTGGACAGAAGCGAATCTATTTTCGGACACTGATCACAAATCCGAGTCCTCTGGCAATTCACTCTCTCACACTTCACCCCTTCACTGGCTCACAATCAATAGCAAAAAATAACACGGACAATGGGTGAATGTAAATGCTACACTAGAAGTGTATGATGGATGGCGACATTACAATTATCTCAATCATCTCCAACCGGTACTTCTTCTTCCAAATACTTCACCAGCTTAACACGAATTTCTGTACTTTCATCCCCACGAAGGACGTCCGAGATAAATTCTGCTTGGACCTGTAGTTGGACCTGATAGATGAGAAAAAATAACGGGAGGTTCAGCAACAACAATACACTGTTTACGTACCATCTCTAATGCACCACGAATAACACCACAAAGAATGTTGCTAAACCAAAGTCCGCCTTCTAGCACATCATCTGGAAGCTCGACGAATTCGGCTAGAGGATTTTCATCTAGTGTTAAAGTGAAATATGATCCAACCCCTGACTGTGATGTAGACTGAGGTCCAGACGCGGGTCTCGGATTTGGTGAGGCAGGTAATGGTCCAACGTGTGTAACGGTTGGAGTAATGTTAAGGAATGATTTGAATCCAACCTAACTGTACTATGTCAGCATTCGAGATATGGAAGTAAAGCAAGAAGAACGCGCCTTGGCTACAACTTCACCAGTTTCTTTGAAGTCTGAACATCTGCCGAGATTAGATTTCGCCAGCAGATCTTCTATGAGTCTAGTTCCAATGTTGTACCCCATCTTTTCAAGCTGTTTATTTACTTCCTCGTAGTCCTCATAATCTTGAATGAGTTGAACAACAAGCGCGCCATACGTGAGCGCGAAGAATTCTGCGTTCTAGGCAGATCCATTAATTACCATTAATGAAAAACGGCGACACACTCACGATTTTTTCTTGACGGCCTTTCCAGACCTCCTCTCCAATAGTCTTATATTGTTTACTGGTCGTAGCCATGAAAAATCGGTAGTCTGATGACGCCCCGCTCAGGCGTCGTTATAGTTTGATGATAAAGTCGTCGCGACTTGCAACTTGACTGCAACGCGTGATGGCACAGAACCATCGTTCAACATGTCATCTACCTCATCTGACATCACAAATATCACATTTTCGCTTTCGGTGATTGAACCATGTAAATTGGGAGTATGAATGAAATTACAATGAGTATTAGATCAGAGAGACAGTTAAGAGAGTAATAGAGACCAGACCGGAGCAAGAAAGCTCATCCAAATTTTAATTTCTATCCAACCTGTTGAGCTTTTTCGCCGTCTTCGCGTTGTTTTGAGTATTCTGGCCTCTCACTGGCAAATGCATCGCATGCCTTCTGCCAACATAGCTTCCAATCATACGGTGATGAGCAATGTTCTCCCGAATCTCCGTCTTCAATTCAGACTCGGTCTTGAGTTTCCGCAATGGGTCCACATTCCTAATCTCCTTCTTCTTCTTCAACTCCTCGTTGAACCGAACTTGTAATTCCTGAGTGGAAATCGCAGGTGGGGGCGGCACATAATCTGGTCCAGCAAGTGGAAGTCTTGGTAGAGGCGGAGCGGTTGCAGGCGAGGATAAGAAGGAAGCCAATGAGGTTACTTGGAAAGGCGATAAGTCTTTAACTTTGCATTTGTCATGGACTTGTAAACGCGCGCATAATCGGTGTGCGGTATGGTGTCCGACCCCGTAGATTTTGGTTAGTGCGAACTGGAAAAATTATGAATAAGTAGAATGACAATCCTATGTGAAGACGTACCCTAACGACATAACTGTCTGGTAAATTTATACCGAGAACGTGCACCATTTAAGGGTCGGAAACGACGGTGAAGTCGTTTGAAGTGAATTTTGGAGGACACCACGTCGGGATCTTCGGCAAGCTAATTGAATGTCCGACCAGCCATAAAGTTTTGTGCTGTACTTGAAGCCTCTCACACGCTCAGCCTTCCTCCGTTAACATGTCTACCAGCAAAGCAGAAGGGAGGCGCGAGGACGCACTTGTAAAAGAGCGTACTAAAATGCGCGAAGAATTTGAACGACAAAAGCAAATCCTCATCAACGAGACCGAGAAAGCTCGTCCATCCGCCAACCGTTTTGTCGGACAAAACGACTCCGTTGAGGACACTCTGAAGAATAGGACAGTCGGTTTGGTCCATTTAGAAGAATTTCAACAACGCCGAAAGGAATTGGAAGAACAGAAAGCGAGAGAAGCTGCCAGAAGCAACGAGTTGAAGTATGTGCTTGAAACTTTCTCTGAGGGAGAAGTCGCTAACCTGACGTGGAGAATTTGTTTAGAGAGGAAACAAAGAAGAGTAAGAAACGCAAGAAAACCGCGCGTTTGACGCTTTCCTTTGATCTGGACGATGAAGAGGTCGAGGGGGATTCCTCCAGTGAAGTTAAAGACACCCCCAACGGCGACAGTGATGAACCCCGCGTTAAACGGAGTAAGCTTAAGAAGAATCCCAATGTTGATACATCGTTCCTCCCGGACAGAGAACGTGAAGAGGCTGAGCGGAGAGAACGTGAACGTCTTCGACTTGAATGGCTCGCCAAGCAGGAGCAGACGAAAACGGAGGACATTGAAGTCACATATTCCTACTGGGATGGAAGTGGACATAGAAAAACTGTTACAGTGAGCGGTGTTAATTTTTATGCCTCACAGTTTGGCAATCCCTTTGCAGTGTAAGAAAGGCGATACGATTGCTGCCTTCTTGGAAAGATGTCGGCTTCAATTCCCCGAATTGCGTGGTGTTAGTGTCGACAACCTTATGTATATCAAAGTAAGGCTTGACTTTTCAGTTTCAGAATTTTTGACAATTCACCCTTCTGTGTTAGGAGGACCTCATTATCCCTCATGCAAGCACTTGTATAACCTGTACTATTCAGTTACTAACTGCTCTGTAGCATTATACGTTCTATGACTTTATCATCAACAAAGCTCGTGGAAAGTCGGGTCCACTCTTTAATTTTGATGTTCACGATGATGTACGCCTTCTAGCTGATGCTACAAAGGAAAAGGACGAGTCTCATGCTGGCAAAGTCGTGGAAAGGAGCTGGTATCAACGAAACAAGCACATTTTCCCTGCTTCTCGATGGGAGGTACGATGTCTTTTAGACTAAAATACTTCTGTTTAATCACCGTCTTTGTCTAGGTGTTTGATCCCGAGAAGAACTATGGAAAGTACACTATTGCATGATCGAGTAGATTTATTGTTTCAGAAAAATCCTTTGTAAATGTTGGAAAAATGTTGAGGCTGGGTTGCATTCATTTCCTGTTGCCCAAAAATATTTTAAGAAGAAAAAGAATTGGGGGCACCGTGGATTGAACACGGGACACATAGATAGACCTATTGCTTCAGTCTACTGCTCTCCCAACTGAGCTATGCCCCCTAGCAGATTTTTCTTTCAACTGATCGGGTACAATCCAGTCTTTCCATACTTGGGTGCCTTGATCATGGAGCTCAGAACATCGACACCCTTCACCTTCTGTTACCATGTCTGGAACCGGTCCCCGTGAAAATGTCTTTGCAACACGCATGGCTCTCACCAATACCAAACTTAGACTAAAGGGAGCACAAACGGGTCATTCGCTATTGGCTAAAAAACGAGATTCCCTCACAACCAGGTTTCGTGCCATTCTTAAGAAAGTTGACGAGGTACGAACTCTCCAGCGGTTACCACAAAATTACATCGACCCTATCTGTATAGCATTAGGCAAAGAGGAAAATGGGTCGAGTCATGCAGCTCGCTTCTTTCTCAATGGCGGAGGTTACGTATACGACGGGAGATATCGCTTATCTCGTTCAAGAACAAGCGAAGCTTGCCACATTCCGTGTGAAGGCGAAACAGGAGAATGTTTCAGGTGTAGTGCTTCCTGGATTTGACGTCGATCGTGTAGCGGGATCAGGTACGTTATTCATGCAGAAATCTGCAAGATTCGTAACGAAATGCATTTGTATACAGATTTCAATCTTACTGGCTTAGGGCGAGGTGGACAGCAAGTGATGAAAGCAAGAGAGGTTTATGCGAAAGCAATTGAGACTTTAGTTGAACTTGCCTCATTGCAAACGGCTTTCACAATTCTAGACGAGGTTATTCGTGCTACAAATCGACGGGTAAATGCCATCGAACATGTCGTTATCCCCCGATTGGACAACACGATTAAATACATCATGAGTGAACTTGACGAAATGGATCGTGAAGAATTCTTCAGGTGAAACCAAATTCACATATCCTGGCACTACAACAATCTAACAAATGTGCACAGGTTGAAGAAAGTGCAAAGCAAAAAGAAGCGAGACACGGCCAACCGTGAGGCTGCCAAACCGGAGGACCTACCGTTGATAGTAGATTCTTCTTTGGACACGACGACAGGTTCTGTTGACTTGCTGAGTAGTAAAGACGAGGATGTCATTTTCTGATCATACTGTAGGAATCATTCAGCATTCTGACGTCAATAAACTGTTGTTCTGGAGGCTTCCGTATTAACCTTAAGCTTCATTTCAAATGCAGAATAGGGGTGGGGCAGCATATTGAATGTAACATGTATACATGGAAGTTTTCATGGTAAGAGATGCAAACGTGTTGATGATGGGGATGGAATTACTGGAAAAGCGGCGTATGCTTCAGTAACTGCAAGAGGAATAATGAATGATAACTCACGTCAACCATTTCCACATCACCTGCAGGCTTGATATTCTTCTTCCTGTCCTTCCTGTCCAGAATCGCTCGTCTGATAGATGAGAATGAGATTCCGAGTTGCGATCTATTAGAGAAGTGCATTCACCTGTCCTTATCAAGCTTGAGGGTTGTGATAACGACATTGCTGGGGTGAATTCCAATGGGAGCAGAAGCGCCATTCGACTTGTCCCGTTGCACACGGTCGACGTGAATGACCCACTTCTTACGGTACACTTGCGTAACTTTGCCCTCACGACCCTTGTACTTCCCACGAACGATGCGAACCTCGTCATCTTTGCGGACGGGTAATGAGCGGGCCTGTGTAATTGTGAGATGAAGGTTCCAGATAACCAAAGGGACGGACATTGTATTTGTTGCGAAGCTCTTTTGAGAGTGCAGACGACATGATCTTGCGGCGTATTGAAGAAGGGGCCGCAAAGTGGGCCTTGCGCGACTTGCGTCGTGAGGAGGAAACGTCTACAACAAAGCAGGTTCTTATTAGAACACCTGTCGGACAAGCGAATGGCATCCAAAGTCAAGTAAATCCATCCAGCCCATTTTTGCAGCATTTTCGGATCGGATTGCGTCAAGACGTCGTGGAAGAGCATGAAAATCGTGTAGAAGGCGATACATACCTGCGTTATACTTCATTTTGGTAGGGAATTACCTTGGACGATGTCAGCAATAACTTTTGGATGAGTGGTAGAGGAGGTCAAATTTTCCCACGATTAACACATGTGACGATAGTCACTACTGTCACTTCTCAAACTATTTCCATGACCGAGAAGGTACATTCGACAAGGCTCAAATTCAAAGGAGATAAACCAAAAAAGAAGAGGAAGAGAGAGGTCGAGGACGATGAACGAAGCGGGCCCAGCAGTAAACGGAAGGTCGACGATCAAGAGCCCGAAAGCTGGGTTATGCCCGAGAACATCAGCGAACTTCGAGGACCTACATTTATCATGCATCCCTCTGACCCTCCAATATCAATTAACTATAATTCTACCACAAGTCGTATAAACCTATTGTCTCTTGACAAGGCCGACGATGAAGAATCTCTCCGGCTCCTTGACCATGTGCCCACAGAGGTTTCTCAGGTTTGGGTAATCACTCGTGTGGCTGGATCAACAACAATTAACATCAGGTCTGGCACCGGCGAAGGTAAATTCTTGTCTTGCGATCCACATGGCATCGTTTCTGCCGACAGAGATGCACGAGGTCCACAAGAAGAGTGGACGCCAGTTGTCCTGCCTGATGGCATGGTTGCATTCATGAACGTTTACGAGAAATATCTTGGTGTTGACGAAGTTGCTGGTGGTTCCCTACAGTTACGAGGTGACAGTGAGGAGGTGGGCTTCGCTGAGCGGTTTTGGGTCAAGATCCAGTATAAGTACAAGAAGGAAGCCCATGAAGAGGAGAAGAAACGCAAAGAAGGGTTGTCTGCTCCGCCTAAGGTAGATGAGGCCAGCACAAAGTAGGTTAAAATTGCCAGCTATCTGAAAAGATCTAATGTCTTCTTTAGCCGTCTGTATCAGACGTGGGGTGCCGGACGGTCAGTTATATCAAATGAGGACAAGAAGGAGGTATGTCATCAACAACTCTGTCAATAGATTGAAGTTTACAAAGATCTAGTTGAAGAAAGCCGTCAAAGAAGGTCGGTTAGCCGAAGCGCTTCTTGATAGACGGTCTAAGTTGAAAAGGTACGTTTTGTTAGATTTTCAGCTTACTATTAATGCGACATGTGTATCAGTGACAGGTTCTGTTGACACCATGCCCTTCTCCCATGTATGTATGTGTAATGCCATCTTTAATGCTCCCGAATTTTTTTTTCGAAGTCATGGCGAAGTTTTGCGTTAGCTATCTTTGACAACGATTATAAGGTGGCTATGGACACGCTGACATTTCGGCAATTGTTGACGAGGACCAAGGCTACTTAAGCCCTGTGAGGTTCCTCTACTTTTTCCCTATGAAAGATTTTTCCAAGGTACCGAAATTCAAAAGTTCAAAGAACCTCCAGGAGGCAATGCAAGTCACGCATCCAACACCTACGGACTTTCAGGCATTCAAGGTAATTCTTCCCTACATCATTGGCTAAGAAGTCTAACCCAGAACGCAAGGCGACCATTCAAGCCTACTACCACCAACTAAACACTAAGAAGTACAGTTATGAACAAGACCCCGAGGACTGGAAAGCGTTCATAAAAGAGGTATCTATGGGTTTTGTTCAAGTTCAACATAATATGTACTTTGTTTTCAGGTAACTGCTCGTCAACCTGCTCTTTGCTATTACGAGAAATGCTGGCCGATCTCGCATTACTTCGACTACTTGGTAGCCGACACCGTCC
Source organism: Inosperma sp. D86 (assembly GCA_026262225.1). Taxonomy (NCBI): domain Eukaryota; kingdom Fungi; phylum Basidiomycota; class Agaricomycetes; order Agaricales; family Inocybaceae; genus Inosperma; species Inosperma sp. D86. Next base: position 26,843 of record JAIUJM010000057.1, read on the forward strand.
GTGAAGAGAAATATTTGCAAAAATCCAGCACATCAGGAGTGATTTGAGTTGATTTATTTTGATGACTTTCAATAAATTTTCACTAGGTGGGGCTAATTCCACGCCCGCAGAATGGAAAACGTACATTTCGCACCCTTTATTATCTGGGGAAGGCAATGCAATCTACACACCCAAGTATCGCGGCCTTCTCCGGCTTTAAAGTAAGCACTTGGTTCTTTATATACAGTCCAAGCATACAACATTTATATGCAGAAATTGGTACAAGATCTGTCCAAGGAGCTCCTACAGAGGGGCTATAAGGAGGATCAAGATAGTACAAAATGGTCAATGTTCATCCAACGCGTACGTCTGCAATTTTGCGCCCATCAACCCATCCCTGATTTGTATAATAGATGCTTTTGAATGACCCGAAGCTTGCTATATACGAGCAGTGTTGGCCCGCAGAGTTCTACTTCAACGCCCTTCGCAGACGAGGCAGAGAAAAGACGGCTTTGGTACCAGCGACTAAAAAAACTTCAAGTTTGACTCTGATCCAACACTTTGCTTCAACGACTGCCAATCCTACAACCTTGTCGCAAACTGCCTCCACCTTACAGTTGCCGTCCTCAACAACAGCTAATCAGACTTTCACTTTTGTGACTCCAATTACATCGGGCCAACCCTCCTCGGCATCTGGGACACGAGGAGCATTCACAACATCCATGGACCCTTTCCCTCAAGCCGTTAACTCCGAACCGTCTGACTTGCACGAGCAAGACCTTTTCAATGACCGAGAATCTCCGATGTACTCGTTTTCTCGGCCCAGCCAACTGTCGACTTCTATGACCCCAACGCCTGTTATATCACAACCTCGATCACCAATATTACTTTCTCAGCCCACACAATCTCCGCCTTCGTCGATGCCTGGACCGACCATGTTCCAATGTTCATCTACATTCTCTAGTCCACCCAATAGCTTATCACTTATTTCACCAATGCCGCCACAAACCTGCGAGCGAATTTCAGACAAGGGCGCCATCCTCGCATCCTGTTTATTTTGTCGGCCTCTTATGGAAGTTCAGACCTTCAGACATCCGTCATCGACCAGAAGACTATCTGCATTCGCCGCAAATGACGACAATGTCTTAAGAGCCCTGGCATCGGTTGGAATTGTCTTTGACCAGCATGTGGATGCCCTTCTGTTCATGGACCGCTGGATTTTGGAACGGCTGGTCGACTCGAGTCCTGCCGAGGAACTCAAAGGTGCCACAAAGTACCGTCTTCTCTTTCTCTGGGAGCTGGCGAAGGGAAAACGTGGCGAATCCGATCAGATGTCCTTCGATGGCCCAGAGACGACGGATATCATACAAGTACCTTGCCCCCTACACCCACCTGTGGACATATCTGCAATGCCCCGCGACCTTAGGCGTCTATTGCGAATCTATGGCGTTGATGAGCTCAGTGCTGCAGTTGCACACATGGGCCTGCTCACGCTGCAGGATTTTAAGCACTTCTGTAATCTCAGCAAAAGTGCACGGATAACCATAATCACGAATCTCCGAATTCAACTGAATCACTTCCAGGGGTTCATGCTGAATCGGGCCTTACAGGCGAATGCCATGTTGGCGTAGTTAGCTTGAACGTAGCATATCAGTCATGTACATATATTGAGGCTCGAACATCTAGGAAAGTAAAAAGAACAAGGAATCGTTGAAAGGACACTACAACATCGCAACGGTCATTATGTGTGGAGAAAGTGGTTAATCGTCATTGGCAATGAGATAATATTGTATTTGTGAGAAAGTAATAAATTCCCAATGCACGAGGACAGGCAAGATGTTGATTCTTAGAGATCCTCATCGTCCTCTGGAAGGGGAACAGCCTCGGCCTAAAGGAAGAGGAATAAGAAAGGAAAAGATGAAGGGGTGAGGGTAACGTACTCGTTGTAGTTCGGCCTCATATTGCTTCATCAAATTCTCATCAACGTCAACCTCAGCCGGGGCCAATGCAGGAGCCGCAACAAATTCCAAGGATGCGTTACTACAGATTTAATGAGTCATGCAACAGTAGAGATCAAGGCTGTAAATGACGAACCCGACCAACTTCCTTGCCAGCCAAAGGAAAGGTTTTTCAAAGTTATAATTCGACTTTGCAGAAATTTCAAAGTATTGCAGGTTTTTCTTCCGGTGGAACGTCACTGCTCCGGTTTTAACCTTGCGTTCCTATGCAGGGCGTCATAACAAAGATCATTTTGTGAGGGTGGAATTCCTTACCTTGACGTCAACTTTATTACCACATAACACGATTGGGATATTCTCGCAAACCCGCTCGAGATCACGGTGCCAATTGGGCACGTTCTTGTAGGTGATACGGGAGGTGACATCGAACATGATGATACCGCATTGACCCTGGATGTAGTAACCATCCCGAAGACCACCAAACTTCTCCTGGCCAGCAGTATCCCAAACGTTGAAGCAGATCGTGCCAAAGTTGGTCGTGAATTGAAGAGGATGAACCTCGACACCGAGCGTAGCTAAGTAGACAAATCAGACAAACGGTTTCTGATACCACGCCAAGTACGATTTGATGGCCTGAAGAAAGGAATCGGCGCGTACCAATGTACTTCTTTTCGAATTCACCAGTCAAGTGGCGCTGTAAGATACTTGAAATCAGCACACGATCTTCTCTTCTCATGAGAGCAAAAGGTGAATCCCACCTTCACGAAGGTGGTTTTTCCGGTACCACCATCGCCAACTGCACATACAATAGTCAAGATCGAGACGAGGATAAAGTTCGCAATACGTGTAAAATGGTGAAATCGTTGCAGATGTCGCGATGGCGCCAATCGAAGGATCGATCAAGAAGGAGAGAATTTTTGAGCGTCGTGTTAGATGATGAACAAAGACCGAATTGGACATCTAAAACGCACCAAGCACGAGTTTGAAAGTGGGAATAGTAAGTTCAGTCATAATATCAAGAGCAGCGGGGAAGAACAATGAAGTTGTGTTGCAAAGAAAGGACAAGAAAATAAACCAAAATCCCGAGTCAGATAAGGTTTGTGCGCCTTCCTAAAATGGCATACGGTCCCGCCAAGGTTTGATTCAACTTTTTGGATTGAATTTCAGGCAACAAAAATTCGGGTCTATGTTACTGTCTAAAGTTCATCCTTCACTATCATGTCAAAGCCATTTTATTCCGGAAAGGTGAATTCATTGCCCACAGCAGTTATTGGGCACTAAGGAAGACATGCACGGTTTCTTAACCAATCTAGACGGGAAGCTTTTAACTTCGATTTTCAAATAACAAAAGCACAACTTACCAATGGTGACGTCTTCCAAATGATCGTCGAAATCACCAAAGGCATAATGGAGATTCTGCTCTCGGACCAGCCTCGAAGCTTCTGTAGGGAGATCAGAGGAACTCAATTGAAACCTTGAACCTGCAGTAAAAGGTGGCTTGTCACTCGACGACGGTCTCCACTCATTTGTGGAGCCAAAGGGAACATAGGGCTGGGGTAAATTCGTGCAGCCTTTAGTTAACAAAGATTATACTGTCACTCACCACTAAAGCCACGTCGATACCATCCAACTTCGTCCCATCAATCTATTTCATTTATCAGGTTAAGGAATGATACAAGGTTAAAGTCAGGTTATATACCACAAACGCGATTGCGTCCTCGAATGTTGTCCTGATCTTTCCAGCCACTTTCTCACCAACGGGTGCCAACACCATATCATCTATTCTCTCAGAAGCTTGATAATACCCTACAAGTTTGAGACCTTCCGATTCTGCATGTTGGATTGCCTGAACAAGCATGACCTTCAAGTTCTTAACAACGATAATCGATGAACGCACCAGATCAAGTCCAATTTCCATCATAGGACTGAGACTCGTCCAATGGTGCAGCAGTGGTATGGTATCAATTATTGTAACTGAACCACCAGGAGAAGGTGGATTTTGTTTACCTAGTAGGACACCATTAACACTTCTATGAGGATGCTTCGCAGCATGAAAAAATAATTTGTAATATGCCTCGGCTGAGATGAGGTACGAAGCGTTGACGACCATGGTGAAGCAAAAACAACGTTGTCGCGACTATTTCCAAAATCAATTCTCACGACAACTCCAAGATTGGCCTCGACTCTACAAAACAAAAGAGGTTGCTAAAAGCTACAGCTAGACAATTAAGATAAAGTAAAAATGCGGTTAGTTGTCCGGTACTCCGAGGAAATTCAAGAGGAAATTCTAGGGAACATTTCAAGCTGGGTCAGGCACATTATCAGGATGTGCCCCAAACTTCAAACACATCTGTTCATCCAGGACCTGATTAATCTGATTTGCGAGTCTCCGTGCATGCATAATATCCTTCACGTCTATCTGTGATGTACCCGTATCACTGATGATAGCATATGCTTTTTGCAGTGCATCGAGTTGAGCAGAAGAGCCTTTCCTACGACTCGTATGTTCTAACGGAGAACTCTGGTGGCGTCTGAGGGATTGTCCGGCTTGCGGAATCAGAATTGATTCTGACTCGGGGAGGACAGAGAATTCAGGTGCCGTCTGCGAGCGATCCCTCCGCCTTGAATGAACCAAGAATTGGCCCAAAGATGGGTCTTCCGATACATGATCCGTCAAATCGTCATCTTCTACGTGCTCTTCATCCTCCCGTTGTATCGACACCATTCCCCTCTCCCATTTATCGTAGTCATCAGAAGGTATCTCTCCCTTGTCATCAGCTTCTTCATCAGCCTCGACGTCTTCCTTCAATTTCTCTAAATCGCCCCCAGGCCGAAATGTGGTTTCGTCTTGTGATCGTTTATGTGGCTGCCTCTCCAATGGTTGGCTGCTCCAGAATGGTGGAGGAAGGGACAGACTAGATGTCCGCGTAACAGGTTCTGAGACTGACACTTGTCGCGATCTTCCAGAAGAACCCTCCTCCAATCTTGCAATTCGAAAAGGAACTTCAGAATGCAGCCGCCTTCTTTTAGATGATTGGAGTGCTAACAACAAGTACTGTGAATGGCATGTATAATTTAGATATTAGGGCACATTACTTTTCGAATCCAATGGACGTTTTGAGGGCAGGTTTGAACGCGGCGAATTATGTTCAGCAAGTGAACTGACCACAACACATTTGGCCGATGATGTAGAGTGGGAATGTTGCGAAGGAAATGCCTGCACACCTTCAGGAAGAACAACAGCAGGAGGCAAAGGCAACACTGCTTTGCGCGCCTTCGGCGTGCTGGTAGTTGATGCTATGTCGCCGTCATTCTTGCTTAGTGACACACTTGGATTGAAATTTACTTCGCCTAAGGCAGAAATGTCCGCTTCGTGTTGATGTTTCTTTACAGGTGAAGGCTGCGAATCCGAGATAGTGAAGCTCTCCTACATTGGTTGTAAGTAATTTTTGAGATACAACTGAAGCAATAATCAAAGAACCAACCAAACTCTGTGAATCTGGATCCAAGGAAAGGTCATCGGCAAGGCTATCATTACAAACATCACCCCACGCCTTTAAGCAAGCTTTAATGGCGACTGGATAATTCATTCTTGGAATATCTTTCCGTTGGTGGTATGTGGCCCTCCAAAATTTCTGGAATGAAACCAAGGCATGCGGCTGAATCCGCACGAATCCAGAGTGCAAAAAGTCTGCAAGAATGTGGAGGCAATCTATGGAAGGTTCAACGCGGGACAATTTCTCGAGAGCCGTCGAATATATGGAGATAACCTGGATTTAAACATGAATTAGAACATGAAAGTACTAGACACTCCGGTCAACTTACAATGTTCTGATGTTTGTCTTCAGTTAGGATGGAATCCTCATCTGCTATCCATTTGCACAAGCCATTGGGCATATCAGTGACAAGTTCGGTAATATCTGAGATCGAGAATCGGGCAACAAAACTTCCAATTAAATGAAGAAATTCAAGGCCGAGAGCATTATTGTCGGGATCGCGAGAATATAGTGATCGCAGAAAGTCATCTGTGACATGTAGGAGTCGATGGGTAGCTGTCGTACAAGGAGCTGACACCAATTGCGAAAGCAGAGTCTTCAGAACTTTCGGCGTATTTTTCAATCTAGTCATCGTCAAGTACAATTGAGTTAAATGGATCACTGAGAACGCATACAAACGCAATTTCGAGTCTCCAAGAATGTCTAACATGACCGAAATCACTTCATAGTTCTGCTTTGAAACTTTGCTTCCAGCCATGATGGCTCTAGAAAATGTGGCTTCCCATGTTCTCATTTCGGAATTGTCCATATCCCAGGCACTTATAAAGAAAATCAGCAAAAAAGTTATAAATCATCTAACACATTTAACGGACCCAAAAGGCATGACCAAAAGGTGAACAAATTCCATCCAGTCGCCTCCCGGGACATGTGGGCCGTCTCTTTTACCATCAGAACTTAATTGCTCGTCACTCTCTGCCAGAACACTCCACAAGTGTCTTGTGACCTCCTTTTCTTCTTGGCTTGGACTTGAGGTTCTCGTGTGCAGAACATGTAACAAGGTTGGAACCCCAACGGACACAAGTTCCGCACATATTTGACTCCAATGATCTTTGACAGTCTCATCCGACAAGTCAAAGTGTTTCTTCAACAACGAAGCAAGGATCCTCTCAGCAGGAGAAGAAAGCCATACTCTGGTGAAGACGTTCTTGACGACTATCCATAGCCTGGATATCATGTTAAGGTAAGATGCCTGTGCCTTTGGCGTGTCCAGAGGGACAGAAAAGCCAGTCATAATGGCTGCCACGCGGGATGCAAACAAATGTGGAGCAGTGAGGTGTTGATGCGATTCAGTCAGTTGACCTCGCACTAAGAGAAGTGCTTGCCAGATTTCAATCATGTTCAACTACACAAAGTAACAACTCGTGAGTCATCCAAAACTGATCAAGAAAAACTGACAGGAAAATCATCCCCTGCATTTACAAGGAGGTCCTGTGCAATCGAAACCCAGATGGCAGACAATCTATCCCAAAAGACAGTCGCTTCTTCTTCAGAAAGTGGTTTGATAGCTTGAAGGGAAATCTTCGTGATTTGAAACGTAAGCTCTGGCAATGTTTTGCCTATCATAGACCCATCTATGAGTTCCTTTGCGAATCCTACGGTCACACCTTTCCATTCCGCCTTCTCCTGTGACTGGACGCCGATACCGCTCAACATGCTCTGCAAGGAAACGACGACATCATGCAGCATGCCTTCATCCTCGCTCATCAGCATTTCTTCCAGTACTCCAACCGCCTTCTCCACATCATCAGCATCCCTTGCGCCGTCGGGCGTGGATTGAAGTAAAACCACAAGAAGAGCGAGACCCAAACCGTTTTTCAATTCTTGCCTTACGACACGAAACGCCTTCTCCCTCGTGTCCTTCCAACGGTTCAGACTCTGTATCTGAGCCATGATATCCTCCATATCCTTCTCTTTCCTTGGTAGACGATCAAATGCCCAAATTAGGATTTTCCACATCTCGGTATGTGCACCAGTGTGTAACCACCTACGGCCAGCGGCTTCTGTAATTACAGAAAACACGAGTTTGAGTGCACGCGGATTGATAAAGATACGGTAATCCAGCAAGACTAAGAGCTTCGAAACAAGTGAAACCGCAAATCCTATTCCTTTCCTCTGCCAGATTTGACGATCATTGTTGGCCAATGCCGACTTAACGATCATTGGCAAGCTGGTGAACTGATCCCGTTTCGAGTGTTCGTATTCTTGCCTGAGGTAAGTTTCAACTGCTTCGGCAAGTTCGTGATGAGGGCGAAACACAGAATCAAACTTTGTAATAGCAAAGGCCGCGATACCAACGAGTGCTTCAAGTCGAATATCTATGATAGCAGCGTTCAGTTGGTTCAGCATCAAGGCCAAAAGCGGAGCAAATGACAGCAGGAGATCGGGATACTTCCTCAGTATCGATTGTATGGCCTGGATGATTTCTCGGACATCCGCAACGAAACAATGGAATGAGAGGTTACTTACACGAAAAGCATCTAATTTTCCAACCGTAATCCCTTGTCCGTTCATAATCGCGCAGCCTAACGCATCCACGAGAACAGCGCCGCCTGACCGGAGAATGGGAAGAGATAGTTGTTGCGTGCGCAACATTAGTAGAACCATACAGCGTAACCTCTCAATATCGTAAATGTGACTTGCACGCTGAGTGCATAAAGATACAGCGTCTTGAAACATAGTTGAAAGTTGAACATCTATAGGAGAAGATGGTCAGCCTTTTCAATTTGAATGAACAAACTACACGAACGGGAGAATTTAGAGTACAATCCTGGGAACACGAACAAATCTGACAGTAACCGAATTGCATACTGGCATAACATATTTTCTACAACGTCTGGCAGGGCTGCTCCTCCTAAAAATTCAAACTGGTAGGACACATTAAACGAAGGATCGCCACGATGGAACTGCGAATCCACAGGGGTGTATAGAACACGTCGAATGTCTCTTGTGATACATTGCTCGAGCGCCTTCGAATTTTCCTTCAAAACAAATAAGATGCCTGGTTCTTGCGATCTTGAGACAACTTCTTTCCTGGATCGTATTCTCAGACAAAGGACATTATAGGCTTCTACGATGTCATGATTCGAGATGTATAGATGTTCAGGGTCGTTGAGAGATTCACACAGGGTGCGAATTGGCGAAGAGAGATAACTATTCAAGTCGTAAGTGGCAGATGTTTTCGGGGTGCCAATGACAGCATCGTCCATGGGG
>JAIUJM010000058.1:0-35360 GCA_026262225.1 Inosperma sp. D86
TAGAGGAATGACCCTAAATAGTTGATCGGTGGAAATTCTCTTGCGATATGTAGGTTCCGGGCCGGCTTAGTTACCGGCAGGCGATGCGAGCATTGATCGGCTTGGGTACCTGGGATCGTCCTACAACGGATCGAGAAGACTCTTTCTCAGTGTATACACTCTTCCAACTTTCTTGGACTTTTGGAACACGAAGAGTGTACTTGCTACAGCGAATGCTAATCGCTTACATAAGAATCTTATGAATTTATCGCCACGTGACGTCAAATAATAGTGGAGTCTTGGAGATGACACTAGTATCCTGCTCAATCTGCTCAATCTGCTTGACAATACCTTCCTATTATTTGCTAGGACGGGACGACCCTGAATGGGCGTCATTTCGGCTTTTTGCCAAGACACCCATTGACAAATTTTGTAGCGCCTGTACAAAACAAACAAAAACCAGTGCCCGAGTTAACCGATCCAGCCCGTTTTGCATATTTTCGTCAAGCCATAAAGCGTGGCTTTGCGATCCCAACTTTTTAACATTATGCCCAAGGCTTCAGGAAGTAATCAAAGCGGAAGCAACACCAGTCGAACGACTCTTCGTAGGAATCAAGTATGTAACAAAGTTATCGTTTATTGGACATTTTCTTAATCGCTATTTGCGTTCTCATTAGGCTTGTCGAACTTGTCGGAAAAGGAAATTGGTATGTATTTGGTTTCGCTTTGACTCCATTCAGGAACTAATCATCACCTTTCAGAAATGTGATGCTGCTCGTCCTCATTGCGGAACTTGCGTGAAGTGTGTCCATTAATACTTCTAGTGAGAATTTACTTACCGATTTGGCTTCTAAGGCAATGGCAAGCACTCGTGAGCGTTCCGGCCCCAATTGGCTACGCGTGCGTACTTCACGAATATATCGTCACAGAATTTTGGTTGAACACCACTGCAGCCATCCCCCAGAGCCTCAATGCTCGTACGACCCCGTGGAGGGGCTTACGCTAGCCCCTGACACCGACCCTCTGGAGAAGATCAAAGAACTGGAAGATCAGATTTGTGGGCATCAGTTACTTACTCCATCTTCTCAATTTCACCTTTAATTCAATTAGCCTCTCTGAAAAATCAACTGTACTCCAGGACAACTAGTTCATCTCCACCACAACCCTCGACCAGCATAACACAGAGTAACATCAGCACAACAGGACCAGCCACTTTAATTAATCTCGTATCAACCGACAATAGCTCGCAGGTTAGGTTCCAAAGCACCAGTCAAAGTCCCGAGTTGCAGACGATTCATGTCAAGACAATCGATTCCGACCCTTTTTTGGATATGCTATTCTTGGGGTGGAATCCAGACCTTCCAGATCCTGCGTCCTTAAATCATTAGTGGGCCATTACATTTTTTCAATAAGAATAGCCTGACTAAGTTGTGATAGCATTGAGATATTTTTCCGATGCGACCCTTGTGGTTCTCGAGTCCTGCACAAGCCATCTTTCTTGCAGTCTATGCTTCTTTCTCCCCGAGACCCAGGTTTCCCTCATCCCGCCATCCTCCATGCAATTGTATGTCTGTCAGAGCCGTGCCAGATAAATACTTCGCTGACTTTTCGTAGTGCGCCTCTGCCTCGAGGTGGTCTGGACAGAATACAGTGACGCTACCTGATGGGACGAGAAGCGATAAATTTGCTGAATTCCATGCCAAGAAAACCAGGCAGTACATTGATAAAACCATGTCCAGTGGAGAAGAAATTTTTGCAGTTGTACAAGCCTGTGTTCTTCTTTCGTGGTACTTCTACCAAGAAGGGAGATGGGTTGAGGTTTGGGTTTTTTCTGGGTTTCAAACCAGAGTGGCTATTCCTTTGCGATTAAATTACCCAGGTACTTTCGCCACTCGTGACCTCGGCTCTCCAGGCGCGAGTTATTTGGCTCCACCAAAAACCCTTCGTGAACTCGAATTAAGGCGACGGACGTGGTGGATGACCATTATATTTGATCGTATCGCATCTGTTGGTGGTTGGATTCACGGGATTGACGAGCGGGACATTGGAACCGAATTACCCTTACGAATGCAGGATTTCGACTTGGATGTAAGTGCTGCTTGCGTATGATCTGATCGTAACTCACCTCCTTGCCAGGCACCCGTACCGAGTAATTCACAAGACATCACTAGCCCTGATCTCTTCACTCGCCATCCCCCTCAGTACACTGATTCTTTCTTGCTCTTCCTCAAAGCCGTAATGTTGTTTGGCCGTGTCACGGATTTCAATGTGCGTGGCAACCTGAGAGCTTCGTCGGCTCCTAGTAAAAGCCAAAATCCATTCACATTACCCGGATTCGAGGAATTGGACCAGTTGGTTTGTATATCATTCTTGGAAAACTTACCCCCGATCTTTAAGAACAACAACGGTCTGGATGATCCACTCGAGTCCGCTACTCTGGACACTGACCTATATATGGTTCAGATCATTCCTCATGCGTAAATGTCCTCATTTCTTTTTGACAGTGATATTCAATTTTGATCCAGGGCTACTATAACGTTGCACAACTCGTATATCGATTTCAAAAACCAGCAGAGTGTGTCGACGGCTCGCTGTATCAATGCTTCTCGCCGTATTCTCGCAGCATACTACTCCCTATCGGTTACATCGCTTGATATTGGACGACTTCATCCATTTGTTGTGGTCAGTGCAGTGGTTTTTAGAACTTGGTCAGAATGCTCATCAATGTACCCAGATTTGTTGGTATTTAGCAGCTGCTGTTCAAGTCCAGCTTTGCAAGTATTTCATTGAGATCAACGATATAGAACGGGAATCTACCGTTTGGGGAGAGATCAATATTTTACGGTAACCTTCATTTCTGAGCATGGGTGCAATAGGATTTTCATTTATATCCTCTAGATTTGCCATGATGCAATACGGGCAACGGTCGCCAATCGGAAGTGAGTTCTTATTTTGAACGAAAACGATGAACATTGACATTTCAGTCATAGTTCGTCAAGAGAAACTGCTTCAAGGCTTAATGAGGGAAATCGTTCGAATGACCGCACAGAAACAACCTTTGGAAGTTGGCGTCCCGTTATATCCTTTCTCACACCAAACACTGTTCAGAAAAGACGAACCTCGGCCTACAGACGAGGCTTTGACTGGTCTACCCTTGCCAACATCGGAGGATGTTCCTTCCGACCAAACCTAGATTTCAACATTTATTTTTTTTTCTCTTTACTCAATCTTTACTCTATGTTGTTCTGCTTACGCTTCTGCAGACTTTGGACATATTTGCTGGTATATTGTACATCATAATAATTCTAAATAACAGTTACCTTCGTATGTATTTTGCCTGTATAGCACAGCATCGTATGTTTATAGAAAATTGAATCTGATCTGTGCTGAACTTAGTCATCTTGGTAAAGCCAAGAGCGTCGTGTCTGTTACGTTGTCAGATACTGTAGTGTCGCGTCAAGGTGACCCATCAGGTGGGCTTTCGGTCTCTGCTTCGTACTTTCGGCGTAGAGTGTCCCAGGTGGTTGTTGTAGAGGCATTGCTATTGGCCTTGCGGATTTCGTCCCACCTGCTGGGTGGCTTTGGGGCATCATCTGTTAAAGATACGCGTGGGACGGGCTCTATCAAAATAATAAAATGAAAATGGGTGTTCCAACAACCGGACGGTGTATCACTTACTTTCAGGAGATAAAGCTTCACGACTTGTGCCAGGGACGATCGATGTAAACTTAGGGCCTTGAGTCAAGTGATTATGGATTCCAGTTCGAGATTCGACGTTGCGAACGGCCTCTGCGAACCCTCGTGGGTTCTCAATCGAATGAAGGAAGTCAGCGTGCGCCTTGATCCTGGTAAATTTCCCGAAAGCATAACCAAAAATTCCAAGGGAGGATGCGACAGTAAACTTTTGGAGGATCGGCCATCTTGGTCTGTGATATCGAATTCCTAATGCAGCAGCAGCAGCAAATAAGACAAGGCCACCCATCTAAAAAGAACAATTTATCAGTGATAAAAGGGAGGATGTACATAATTGCTGGGCGGGACGGACAGGCCGATAGCTGTAGTGCTTTGCACGAGGAAGGAAGTCGACTGCTTTCTCGTAATCTGCAGAGGTGAGATTCCCAGCTTCACGTTCAGGAGCAAGAAGCTCTTCCGCGACTGTCCTTGAGCAGAATACGAACTCTACCCAACTGACGCTGTACACAAACGACGATTTCTTGTCGGGATCCATAGCATCGCATTATGGGCTACCAGCAGAATGCAGGATGAGAACGCAGATCACGTGGTGCGAACAAACAGGAAAAGTAATTTGGCAAGAAATTGAATGTGCTCAAGTTGCTGGTCGACCCTTTGTCTGCTTCCATGTCCTCAACCCCGCCGCCAGATCAACCACAGGCCAATGCTTTTTACGACAGTTTACAGGCAGACACACTACCCTCTCTACCTCCCAAGGCGAATATGTCGTCTTTGACTCTATCTCCTCCAGACCCGAATGGTAACGTCGTCCAGATAATTATTTCTACGCATTCTAGCTTATATCAAGTGTACAGCTTCTGAACCAACAACTCCCACCTCAATGTCCCATGTAGAGCACAAGGATGTGAAGCAGAAACGTCAGAACCCACTTACAGACCTCGTCGAGACTGAGAAGACGTTCGTAGATCAATTGACTGGAATAATACGTGTAGGATACCCATCTTTTCAGTAGCAACGTGATGCTGACATCTGAATGCTATATAGAAAGTCGCAGCTGCTTGGTCCCGCTCAAATTTGCCACCCCCAGAACTTGATACAATGTTTAGGAGCATTGAGGCTATCTACAGAGCAAATCGGGCTCTCCATGCCGTCTGTGATTGTCATCTCTTGAAGATTTGTTTCTTACATCCCACGTAGAAATTGAAAGATATCAACGCTGATCCACGGTCTGCTGGCGAATTGGGAGGCTTGCTTATTACTTGGGTCAGTTGTATTCTGTCTAGAACGATCTCAAGAACTGAAAATGGAGATTCTAGATCGACGACCTTAAAAAACCCTATGAGGCCTACTGCAGCAAGTACTGTCATGGATTTGATGAGTGGGAACCCGTTACGTCCAATTCTCGCTTGGGACCAATTCTAGAACAATTTTCCGCTGCTGTTCCACATCCGTCAAATTTGAACGGGTTGTGGACCTTAGACGCATTGTTCCTTTTACCAAGGACAAGGTTGGCCTACTATCTCAAGCTCTACAAGCGCTTGTTGAAGAACACACAAAACCCTTTGCTCGTGAGTGCTGTTGAAACGATCAACAGTTTGCTAGATACCTTTGAAAGCCGAAGTTCAGTAAGAGTTGGGGGGGATGGACAGCAACCATCAAATGATATTTTGGATAGCGTTGATGAAGTTGTTATAGATCTGCGCACTCAAGCGCTCAGTCCACCAGAATACACAAACAAGCCATTGCGTCCTGAAGACATGAGAACGGGAAGTGAGACGAGTTCGAACCATGGTAGCGTCTCTGGAGGGTGTGTTTGATCTGTGTTTTCGTTATCGAACAGTCCTAACATTTGTTAGGGAACGTTCTTCCCGTGGTTCCCAAAGTCGAACCTCGACGCAGACTCTTTTCATGCCAATAACAGACCTTGAGCGTCGTCTATCCGTTGAACGAACGCTTGATATTTTCACCATGGCGCCAAAGGTTGAGTTGCTTTATTAAACAACTTGACCTAAATCTGAATTTTGTTAGGCTGTAAAACTGCAAATATCCCCGCCAAGTTTGACGTTCACTCGGGAGATGCGTTCATCACTGGATGTTGTTATCCGGTTCACTCCCCGAACAACTGGCATTGAAGTTGTTCATACTGAGGGCCATATTTTCCTTCTATCCGATTTGTTCCTCGTTTGCGAAAGAATGAAACCTGAGGAACGACAGCAATCCGGCCACGACGGGCCAGACATGTGGCTTTGTTATCCCCCTCTCGCAGGGAAGGTGTTAAGAGTGTCAGAAATCGATGGACAACGTCAGTGCCCGTCCCAAAGCAAATGTTTAAGCTGACTTTCAAGCAGCCAATTCCCTCCAGGTTGCTATTATGCGGAAGGAATTTATCGTTCTTGAGGCTGGTAGCAGGGAAGAGCGTGATGTTTTGATTTTTCAATTCAAGGAATGCATCGAATTTTCCACATCTGGTACGTGTGGCCTGTTGACGTGATGACCGTTTATAATTTTCTTCTAGTGCCTCCTCCATCTAAAAATCCGCCTCCGCCAGTCCCGCCATTGAACTCTTTCCCTCGTCTACAGCCTGATCCGCTGCCTGGTAGCATTGGGGCTCGTGAAATGTCTGGTGGTAATATAACTCAGCTACCTCTGAACACACAACTTGCAGGTGCACCACTTCCAGACAAAACAAGTCTCCCTTCCAATCCAAAAATTCATCGGCAAGACTCAAATCCAACTCAGCCTCCGCTCGTAGTCCCACCTATGCCGACACCACTTCGAACTTCAGCTTCTGCTCAACCATTATCGCGAGGACCTCCGCTTGGACCTGGCCTTATTCCCCCCGCTCGGAGTACTAGCTTCATTCCTCGAGGTAATGAACCCTCTCATCCAGACCCCACAGGATATAGTGCGCCGGCCAATTCATACCCTGGTCCTCCTTTTAATCCAGGTCCAATGCCAAATTTGCCTCCTAACTTTGGAAATCCTAATATCCGTTTGCCGCCTAATCCTTATCCGCCGCCTCCTTCTGGTGTCATGAACCCTATGCGTCCACCGTCAGATCCATCTGTAGGGCCAGGCAGACCACCAAATCAGCCAATGGTGACTCCTATGCCTCAAGGCTATCTTCCGAATGGCATCCCTCCTGTTCCTTGGAACAATCGTAACACCTTTGTAGGCAACTCGCAAGGACCTCAGCCACGACCAATGCTGCCTTCCCTGGCACAACGAGGTGCCTCAGAGGTGCCTTTCAACGAGCCAAGCCCACCTAATTCTCCAGAGGTACCGCCCCGCGATATTGGTCCTGTCACATCCACCATCTCTGCACAGATGAAGTGTAAGGTATTCTTGCAACAGCAACACGCCCAATGGAAATCGCTTGGGTCAGCCAAGCTCAAACTCTACCGGCAGGAGCCTACCAACGTAAAGCAACTGGTGGTAGAAGCTGATAACAAGGACAAATCTGTTCTCATCTCTACTATCGTTCTTACCGATGGCGTGGAACGGGTGGGAAAGACTGGTGTCGCCATTGAGCTGAGCGACAAGGGGGCACGGACTGGTATCATTTACATGATTCAGTTACGCAATGAAACTTCAGCAGGTGGGCTTTTCGACAGTCTACTCGCAGGATCGGATAGATCCGCTCGTTGAAACTGTCTGTCCCTGTGCTTGTCTTCATTCTTTCAACCTCCTTTTAGCACCATGCATGTTTGGTTCAGTTTTTTTGCGACTATTCAACATACCCACTTGAACACATTACCTTACACTTTGTCCCTTTATTAACTGTTGACTTTCTCATGAATGCCTCAGTAGTTCAGAGGAAATAAGTGTTTCAGCATGTTAATATTCGTTGAATGTACATGGACTAATCACTGCCATGTTAGTTCGGCGACAAGGCTAGTGTGATCACTTCCTGATACACGAGCTCTGGGTATGCCTGGGTCCAATTCTTCTGCAGTCAATGGTTTCGCAAGGCCTGTCACAACACCAGGTCGCTCTGCATCGAGAAAAAAAATGTAATCTATCAAGGTTGCTTTATGCGTTACGTTTCAGAGACAAGGAAACTTACCTAAGACAGATTTCCAGTAGGTAGTGTAACTGGTATATTGAGGTTCGTTGAAACCTTTTCGGTCTGCCGCCGTGATTGTTCTTTCCCCATAGGTATTGACTTCCATTTCAATCCTTTTTGCATGGCTCAATCCTTCGCAATACGCACTTCGCAACCTGGGCAACCCTTGAAACCAGTTGACAATCTCCGGCAGTGTAAGGAGTCCGTCATCTGAGATTGCAGGTCTGGCGTTGGTGATGACACGATCGGGGTCAGATTCCTCATCATCCTCGTTCGTCCTGAGTGCTGAAGAATCTATGGGAATACATGGGTCTATGGTTGCATGTACGACTCGGGATGCTCGGATGGAATCTTCTTGAGCAGGAAGTAGGGGATCGCCAAACGTGAGAGAATACGCTGCATCACTAGGAGTGAAATTGAAATCTATGTTCAAGTTATCGCAATCAATAAGAATAGAGATATAGGATGCCATTACCACCAGCTATTACACATGGCCAGTGCCCTACATGTTCCTCCTCTTTGAAACTTGTTGTTTCTTGTATCAAAATGCCGCATTGTCTTAGGATTGTTAGCATGACTATCCCAGGGTTTGGGAAAATTCACCTTATCCTTTCATAGGTATACCGAGGGTGCCAAAAAAGATGGGTCGTGGCCACTACCACACCTTGATGAGGATCTATCTTGCGTCTTAAAGCAACCAGAAGTGCTACATTTCTAGTTCGAAAGGAAGTGCCTCTACGCGATTCTCCATTGTGTTTATTGGCGGAGTTGAAGTCGTGGTCATCGTAGTAGATGACTTTGTGCGATACCAAGGTATACAAGGCATCTTTGAAAGCAATAAGACAACCATGCATTTTACCTGGGCCCGATGCATATACGTGAAGGTAGCCAGCATTGTCGAGGAAAGGCAACAGCCTTTCTAAGCGATCTACTTCCTAAGAAACAAGCATAAGGTGGAAAGATGAGAGTGACAGAGTTTTGCAAAAGATATACTTGAAGACATAGAATGTGTGCATTTTGCCTCATAAGTTCTTCATGCAACATCGGTTCCCTTTTGTTCGCCTTCAGGCAGTCACTTGCGGGGAACAATTCTCTTCCTAATCCATCCGTCAGACAGAAAACAACCTCGACATGGTGGAAGCCATACTGATCAAGCATTGAGCAAGAAGCTGTTGGGCATATATACTTAGAGTTTGTTAATAGGACATACGAATGTTTTAACAGACATTCCATGAAAGGACTTTGAGTTGATGAGCAAGTCCTCCACCATCGTTAATCGGCGTAAAACCCAACCAAGGTCGTAAGTCAAGAAGAGAGGCTGCTGCTTGTTGTTTCTTTAATTTCTGATCTTTTCGAGCTTGAGACAGAGCAAGTTGTTCTGGAGTTAATTGCTGGACTTTCTCTGATTTCTTCATGGAAGCCAAACGTTAAGCGTGACAATGTTATGTTACGTAATAAGGAAATCTTTTGCTTTTTTTGGTTGGGTGAATCCTTAACTTCAACACTGAATGCAACGTCTCTCTACTTTCTGGAGACGCCTGTCATTCTCACAGAGCCGGCAAATTCAGTGTAATTTTCGTTTTTTCCATCGGCCATTTACTTCTTGTGGTGTTTTACGCTGGGCACACGCCATTCCTCAGCCCAGTCAGATGGCCAATATAAATCAACGAGCAGAATCGTTCGGAAATTATGATTTAATCAAACGAGTCAAGCTTGATTTTACGGACGTTGTTGTCTCGAAATGGAAAAGTAGGGTCACTGGCTTGACCATCATTCATTTAGATTATGAAGGTATTGGTATCTAACATCTTGCACTGGGTAGAGTTCTTTTAACGTGGCTTAACAGCACCAATTGTAAATGGATATTTCGTTGTTGCAACTGAAAGTATGTTACGTATATTCTACTCAGTTCATCCTTCATAATAATGGGTTTTCAGTTTTCGACGATTCCGGTTGTCCTCATACACTAGAACAGTGGGTCCTTCACAAAGTTATGTTTACCGAAGTTGATGCATTTGTCTTACAAAGTCTAGTATTTATGGGCTCAGAGAAGTACCCACACAAGGGGATCTTAGATCTTCTTGCAAATCGCGGATTTTCCAACGGGACGAATGCGTGGACAGACACTGATCACACGGCATACACAGTATCGACCGCTGGAGGTCAAGGATTCCTCCAACTCCTCCCCATTTATGTTGATCACATACTTTACCCTACGATTACTAATGCTGGGTGAGCACATTTCATTTACAGAAGATGACTATGATAACGGGTGATTGATCAGGTTTGTAACTGAGGTAGAGAGCTTGAAACATGTCATATTCCTCACCGAGGTAGATTAAACATTCACTTCTTAGGTGCATCACATAAACGGCGAAGGTCACGATTCTGGCGTTGTATATAGTGAAATGCAAGGCCGGGAGAATACATCTGGCGATCTCATGGCTCTTAGGTGAGTTTACGTCTATGTCGTCAATTTTATTGTCTTCCTCTAACTGCCACTTAAAAACTTGCAGAATGCAAAGATTGCTGGACCCACCAGGCAGCGGTTACCGCAGTGAGACTGGTGGATTGATGGAGGCATTGCGCATCTTGACCCCAGAGCAAGGTTCGTACTATCATATGGGTTGTCCATGCTGACCAACGGGTACTCCGCAGTACGCAAGTATCATTCCAGTTACTATGTGCCCCATAACCTTGCCCTCATTGTTGCCGGTAAACTATCAGAGGGGACGTCTTCCCTACTACATGTAGTCCAAGAGCAAGTGGAACCCAGTCTCATCCAACATAAACAAAACAAGGGACCGAGACCTGTCGGGTGGAAAAGGCCCTTTCTTGAAACTGCCAGCGCTAGAAGAAAGCCTGTGGCCGTGACAAAAAGAGATATTGTCGAATTTCCGGAGAAGGATGAGAGTAAGCCTCTCAACATCATTTTGCAAGAAACATATTCATGAAATGTTAGGCATGGGTGAACTCGTTATAACGTTCCTCGGACCATCTCCAAACGAATTTCTTACAAGGAAGGCATTAGACATACTTGGAATTTACCTAACGTCGTCGGCAGTTGCGCCGTTGAATAAGGAATACGTAGAGATAGAGTCCCCACTCTGGTATGGATTCCATCCATTTACAAGGATACTGGCGTGATATCTGCTTACACAGTTCTTACATCTACTTTGCGGAGGATACCCGCGCAACTCACGTTAATTTACCGGTTTATATTGCTTCAGTGCCTTCAGAACACCTTGACTCCTTCAACGACAAACTCAAAGCTAGTCTCCAACGTATTGTGAAGGATGGTATTGATATGCAGAGAATGGCCATGGTGATAAACCGAGACGAACGTCAAGTATGTATTAAATTTGTCATTGGATTGCAGATAAGTATCTAATAGTACCAGCTTCGCAGCAAGCTTGAATCCGCGAAAGGAGACACATTCTCTGGCGTGATCATCAGCGATTTCTTGTACGGCGCCGAAGATGGCTCAGAACTCATCGGTTCCATGGATGATATAAGGTATTATAATATTTTTAGAACATGGACAAGCTCACAGTGGACAACGCTTCTGTCAAAGTACGTGGCTTAGCGACTCCGAGTGACCACGTTTCTTATCAGCACTTTCAGATTCTACATTGATGAGCCTGCTGTTGTTGTCATTGGAAAGCCATCCGCCGCGCTAGCGGATAAATTGGAGAAGGATGAGAAGGTCAGACTTGCTGAACAAGTCAAGGGACTTGGACCTGAGGGCCTCGCGGAGGCTGCAAAAAGATTGGACGAAGCAAAGGCCGAACACAGCAAGCCGATTCCTACTGACATTCTTACGTCCTTTCCTGTTCCTGATGTAAATAGCATATCTTGGATACCTGTTCAAAGCGTACAGGAACCTGGAAAGGGAAGGAAGGTTCATCAAAACCGCTCAACAAACGTGACATTGCAGAAGCATATCGAATCCGATGGGACGCCTTTACCATTCTTCGTGCAATATGATCACGTCGAGGTGCGCAGGTTGTATTTTCAACTTGCCTGATATTAAAGTCATAATTCTTAGTCCGATTTTGTTTCAATACACGCACTCTTTTCATTGTCTACGTTGCCGAACCACCTTCGACCATATATGTCGGCTTATCTTTCGGCTTTTTTTTCTTTGCCAGTTACAAGGCATACCGGAACAAGGCTGAGTCACGAAGAAGTGGTCAACCGTCTGGACAATGATACTGTTTCCTACGACGTTGGGCTTGGAGTTGCAAATAACTTCACTGATACCTTCCGCGTTAGCATTAAAGTGGAGAAGTCGGAATACGAGACTGCCATAGCATGGCTCAGAGATCTTATATACGGTTCTGAGTTTGATAAGGAACGGTAAGGTTCTCCCGTTGTCTCCTACCAATTTGTAGCTAACTGGGCAAAAGGATCCAGGTTATTCTAGCAAAAATTCTGCAAACTCTGCCAGAACTCAAACGAGATGGGAATAATGTGCTGTCATCTCTCTGGTCTGACTTGATGCATGCAGAGAATTCGACCTCTAGGTTTGGAGGCGTTCTGCCGCAAGCCGAGTTTATTCCTATACTCATTCAGAAGTTGCAAGATTCCCCAGAGGATGTAATCGCTGACTTCGAGTCGATTAGAAAACATGGTATATCCACCTGTTAACTCTCGGCTTGATTTCGTCCCTTACAACGTTTCTCTAGTCATTGATCCATCAGGTGTTAGATTTTCGGTTACAGGCAATATTTTGGGTGTCAAAGAACCCAGAAGTACTTGGTCAAAATATTTCAGGTCTTCTTTACCGGTATGTCATTGGACTCGTTCTACTGAATCAACACTCTTATTGTACTACTAGCCAGCACCCCTCTCTCCTGTACCACTTGCATCTCATACCCTGAGCGAAACGGGTAAAAATTGCTCGAGAAAGGTGACACCATCCATGAACACTAATACTCAATTCATTGGTATCTTTTAGGCTATTGTCATGAGTTTGCCAACGATCGAAAGCTCATTCGTCACTCATACAACAAAAGGCATTCAAGGGTTTGATTACCCCGAATATCCTGTCATCCGACTTGCTATGGAAGTCCTTAATGCGACCGAAAGCTATCTTTGGGTATTCACCTTTTTCGATGTTGTGTCAGTTCTTTGCTCACCTTTCATGCAGCGTTACATCCGTGGGTCTGGACTTGCCTATGGTGCCTATGTATCACTGGACGTTGAAGCTGGTTTGTTGAGTTTCTCCTTATATCGCGTACGTGAGCATAAATGTACCTCCCTTTGACATCTAAGCTGTAATTGGCGTTTCAGAGTTCAAACTGCATGAAAGCCTTTGAAGAAGCGGCCTCCATGATGCGTGGCCTCGTTGACGGTTCGGTAAGTATATGCTTTCTCTCCTCCACGCCCCTTGACAATGGTTTAGGTGGAACTTGATGAAACAATTCTGGACGCAGCCAAGAGTACCATTGTCTATGGTGTCACCAAGAATGTTGCCACTGCAGGCCGAGCTGTAAGCTGACTCCTGCTTGTTCGTCTTCCGTGATTCACACTTTACAGGCCATGGTTTCCTTTGTAAATCAAGCCCTAAAAGGAGTTTCAGGAACACACCAAATCGACTTGCTCGAGAAATACCAAAAAGTCACCCAAGCAGATGTTTTAGCTGCACTCAAAAAAAATTTCCTGCCACTTTTCGACCCCTCATCTTCTATAGCGGTGGTAGTCACAGCTCCTGGCAATGCCAAGGATATTGGGGAAGGCTTGAAAGTTGCAGGTTTTGACGTCATGCAGAAAGAATTACACGTCGACCCTTCTGAGATGGTGTGTGATTCCGATAGTGATAGTGAGATATCAACCAATAGTTAAGTAGAATTTAATTTTGGGATTATGATTAGTATAGTAGATCATTTAAATCATACATTGGACATTTACGATCCAGAATCATAATTCTTGGCTGCCAAGTATGTGGATCTTGGGTTGCTGCTCCTCTGCTTGACCAGGCCTGAGTTCAACATTGTGCAAAAAATCATTATCAACAAGAAAGCGAATGGCCTGGGAGAGATTCGACACGGTCATACGTATCTCGGGCAAGAGCAACTACAGAGGCGTGAGTTGGCGAGGTTTTGTATGTGAAGAGACACTTACATTACGTAGCAATGTCGGCCGAGAAGCAAACGGGTTTCTGGGCGGGCGTCGCGGTTGAGGTCGTCTAGTAGGAGGATACTGTCCAGGTGCTGGCAGAGGTGGCACTCTGCCCGGGACCATTTCTTCTGGATCGTGCAATTTAGACGGAAGTTCTTCTGGTGTCCCATCATCGTCATCTGAGTCTTCGCCAAGGATAGGCTTCGCTTCAGGATCGACATTTTGATTTGGTGGTGGCACCTGCGCCTTTCCAAATCGTTGCTGAAAGCTTGACTTAGACAACTCTTGTTTTATGTTATCAAGGGAAGACTGTCTAGGCAGCTTGCGTTTGGGTGCTTCACGAAGAGCATTCTCAGCCTTCTGTCGCTTCGTGCGGCGTGTGTTGGTCAGGTCTAGTTGACCCCTCGCCACGGCTTCTTCCACCTTCCTCTTCTTGTCTTCAACGCGTGCGGCGGATGGGAATCGCTTTTTACGTTCTGCTATCCATGCATCAATGAGTTCGGGTGTATCTAGAACGACATTTGTTCCTTGGATAGGAATAGGTTTTCTAAAACAATTAAAGAATCAGTCAACAGTCCCTGCCCAGTAGAAGAAATTTACCCTTTCAAAGTTGGATCAGCATCCCATTCGGACTTTTTCTTTGTGTCCCACCCCGGAGGAAAAATAAGATGACGATCCATCATGTGGATTTCAACACTTCGGTGCGACCCAATAAATTTACAGCCAGGGTGGGAACACCTATTTCTCCCCGGTTGATACCATGTAGACATTAAATGTACAGGGATATTACTTCCATTGCTCGAGGAAGAGCCTGAAGTGTGCGCCAAGGATGATGGTCCAGACTGGAAAACTGGTTGGGGGTGGTAAGCCTGGACATAGTGCGAGCCGTAGAAATACGTGGAATTAGTATATGGATAAGGATGTGCTGTGTTTTTAAAAGCCGTAGATGGAGCTCGGAGCAGATTCGGAGGAGGAATCGTTGGTCTTTGCATGAGCAGAACAAGTCAAGTAAGTAACCTCAGAACTTTTTTTCCTTCAAGCGGCCCGGACAGTATACAAGTTCAGTTTTATGGGACAAGAAATATTCTATCATGCTGCTAAGAAAGTACAAGTCTCGAGTGGAACCGAGTACGTACATATCAAGTCATTCTATTTGAAACCCTAAAATATGTAGTGCAACAAATGCATGACGGAAACATTTGATCATACACTAGGAAGCAAAGACTCAGTCAGGGAGAGAGACAAAGGGAATTTTCGTAAAGAAAGGAGAGCATCATCAAACGCAGAATGAGGAGTCGGCAATATTATGAAGAACGGCGATTTTCAAAGGAGCAAAACTGGCTTCAAGACAGATGTAACAAGGTAAAATGATGAATTGCTGAAGGAGGGGAGGAGGAATCAATCTAAAGAAGAAGAATATTCTCCTGAAGACAAACGGTCCTGAGAGGGCCAAAGATATTACTCTTGCATTTCGGATTGTTGTTGAGCTTCTCTGCCAACTCTTCTTTCTTTCTCGCTCTCCAATTGGTTGTAAAGTAAAAAGAGAGCCTTTTCGTTAGCTTCGGGGGTTCCGATGATAGTGAACATTCGTTCTCCGGTCTCATCGTGTGGCGTTTTTGCAATGGAGATTTTGGACCCCGACAGGCGACGGATTTCGGTGATTTTAGATCCATTCCGACCAATGATGCAACCAACCATGTCGGAAGGTATAGAAATATTTTGTGTTCGCAGGTTTGCAGGGGATTGGCTGGAGACGGGCGAATGAGCATTTGGGGAGGATGGTGGAGAAGAACGACGAGGGGCGCCGTCACCGTTCCTCCGAGAAGTGCTGGAATATGAAGATGAATAACTATGACCTCGACGTCCATCGGTGGGCGCAGGATGGTACAAGACGGTGCCTAAACCTCTTTCCCAATCTTCAAGGAGACACTTTCCAATCTCTTCCACGGCATGACCAATAGCTTCGGGAGTGCCCTGAATCTCAACAATACGTTCAGTGGACTGAGGAAGCATCTCTTTCGATGCGATCATGCGCGCGCCAGAGCCATCTTGGATGGCTTTTATTTTGAGGCCACTTCGACCAATGATGGTACCCATCAAGTTGTGTGAGATGAGGAGTCGAATTGAAGTATGTGTCGTTGTGGACGATGGGGCGATTGGAGAGGAGGGTGCTGCTGCAACCAGTTGAGCAATGATGAGATTATAAGCCTACAATACATTAGAATGTAGAATCTCGAGTGAATAGTGCATGGTCATACCTTTGACACCGCCTCAACGGAACCGGTGACAGTCAAGACACGTTCATGGACGCCTGGAATGACCTTACTGACGCCCGCTTTTACGCCGGTTTGTTCGCGAAGATCAGCGACATTCTTGCCCGCCTTTCCAATAATGACGCCGGCGTCCTTTGTGCTAACAAGAGCACGGAGGGTGAGTGTGTCGTGAGCAAGGGGCGACGGCGAACGGGATTGTCCTGCAGCGCCTGTGATTTCTGAGTCAGTGAAAAATGTCCAAAAAAACTCTGGAAAATTCAGGAAAATGACCATCTTCATGTTTCGGAGAACCTGTGGACATGATGAGGAATGGGTGGGAGACGGAGCGAGGAAAAGAAGGAAAAGAGGGTGGAATGGGAGTAAGGAAGGAAGAATGGAATTACAAATTCTCGTCAGTTGGAAAAATGTTGGGCCATCTCGGCCAAGTCCGAGCGTTCCGTGCGCACAAGTTCGAGTCACAAAAATGCATAAAATAATGGAATAATGGCATGTCATATCATCGTTCGCGTCAGAGTGTAGTACATAAGTTGCATAGGGCTAAAAACTCTCGAATAAGCGATGACTACTCTAGAATCCCAGTTGGATCAGCTGAGGGAACGATGGTGCAGCATCTGCGACAGCCTTTTGGCGCAACTTGATAGCAGCAAGCTATTTGTGTCAATATGCTCAGTTTCCTGTTCATCGTGCTTCAACAGAAAAAGTGTCTTACCTTGCGTTGATGGAATGCTTGGGCTTTAATCTTCCTCTTTTCTTCGAGACGATCCACAATGTCTTTGTACCCCCATCCAACTTCGTGAGAGAGACGCTGTTGTTGTTTTAGGAGTCCCGTCTCCTGCAAGGCAAGTTTTAACACACCTTTACTGTACAATATTTTCTTCCAGGTTTCAACCGCAATACCCTCAACGCATCAGGCACTACCATACGCTTCTTCTTGTCGTATGGTGGAGGAACTCCTTCAAAAAGTTTGAGGCGTTCGAGGGCAGCAGCGCCCCTAGCCGTCTTGTGTGGAACCATGCCCCGGATGGCCCGGTAAAGAATCTTGGATGGTGCGCGGTGATGGAAGGGACCCGATTTTTTGGGATTAACAATATGACGTTTGTGAAGGAAGTTGTGGTAACGAAGCTATCGGACTGCAGTGTCATTTACAAGCACTATAATTCCGAGCAAATATTGCAGACCTTGTTCCGGAAGAAGCTCCCAGAAATGTTTATCTCCTCGCACCTAACCACTACAATTTTCTGGCCAGAGAGGATTTGCTTTGAGATGATTGAGGCCAATCGACCAAGGAGGTGACCCTTGCCATCAATGACGATGGGTGTCGACGAAAAGGTGGCCATTATCGAAATCTACGCGTCAAAATAATTAACTTTTAAAAACCTGAAATGTCAAACAAACCGACCTATGAATGGAAGAGAATTCAGCGAGACGAAATTATGACAATCTAGGCGATTCTCACCTTGAAGGAGTTGAGCGTTTGCTACGACTGGAGTCGGATACAGGTGGCTGACAGGCCCGGAGAACTCTATCTCAAGACTGCACAGTTACATTCGGCATACTCCGAGGCTCATAAATCGCCGACGGCGTCGCGTAACAATTCAGTAACACTTAGTAGATACAAGTCCACGATACCATATGCACATGAACACCCTTTTCACGACTAGATTGCTGGTCATTCTCTCAGTTCACAAATGTGCTCTCAGAAGAGGGCCAATCAGGGCTTAGCAAAATCTAATATTTAATTTAATTTAATAATTTTAATTTAATTTAAATATTTATTTATCAAAGCAAAGCCGGGCATATTCTTCTTCGGCATTGTTTTTCCTTCGTCACTCCTCGTAACCGACGCGAACCTCTCATGATGTTTCTTCAACGCTGCATCCCTAGAACATCGGCTTTGTCTCGTGTCTCTTTCGTTCGGACTACTCCAAACCTTCAAAGGAGATGGGTGCCACGTGCAACCTACGCAGCTGGTGGAGGCTTGACGCGAGAAGTCATAACCTCTCGGATTCTAGAAACACTCAAAGGATACGAGAAAATTGATCCTGCCAAGGCATGTTTCTACAACTTAGTCATTGGCAGCCTTTGACTTCGCTTGTTAGTTGACTCCGACGGCATCATTTTCCAAAGACTTGGGACTCGACAGCTTAGACACGGTCGAGGTTGTGATGGCTGTTGAAGAAGTGCGTGTTTTCTTCTTCTACTATGACTTTTTTTTTCACGTCGAGTAATGCACCAGGAGTTTTCCATTGAAATTCCTGACGCGGAGGCAGATGAAATCCAAACAGTTGCTCAAGGTACCCTCCCATCAGGCATGTCTACGGAATCTCCCGTTAATCCTCTTTATGTTTAGCTATTGACTATATCGCGAAAACACCTGAAGGTAATATGTTGTCTTTGGATATCACATTTCTCCGTTTAGCTGACTGTTCACCAATCATTACAGCGCACTAAAGATGAAAGACAAATGACTAAAGAGGAGTCGGATGTATCCGTCCTTGGGGCATACATGCTTTCCAACTCGTAGTTGCTACCATCGATTCTGGAAACTTTTAACCAGAAAGCCATCGACTAATGTGATATAGGAGGATGAGAATAGAATTGAAGATATTTCTGCCTCTATTATGCGACTTGTGCGCATTTGCCTGTTCCCGTCAAACATCTCTGCAATTTTCGCATTGGCTGTACCCTCATGAACACCCCCTTTCGCTGCAGGTATTGACGATCGAGGGATTTCCCATTCTGGAGTTATTAACCACCAACACCCTATTTTTCCGGTATATAAAGGGTGTCAGATTCCAGGGTGGATTCAAACCCATTTTTCGAAGTCAGGACACTTGGTTCTACAAATGCCTCAAAGTCGAGAGATTATTGTTGAGCAACCGTGGCTCAAAGTTGGTTGTGGTCTAGCAGAAGGTACACGACGCATCTAATTTGTTCCCCAACTCAGACTGATGTCCTTCCAAGGACCCTTATATGATACCGCGACCGGTACCCTGCATTTCGTCGATATCGCTAACAAGAAGGTCAGGTTAAGACTTGTCGCAGCTATTCTGGAATGTTCATTTCCCTCCTACCTCCTTTCCAGGTTTTTCATGTCAACACACAAACAATGGCATTGTCCGAGGACTCATTCGATGAGCCAGTGACCTGTTTAGTTCTTCGACGCGACGGCAAAAGTGTCTGTAAACTTTCTTTCGTTAGGACTCTATTCATGATCCCGTTTAGCTCGCCTGCACTGCGGGAAGTGGGTTTGCGCTTCTGGAAGGAGGCACTATTTCGTTTTTCAGCAAACCCCTTGCACTTCAAGATTTACCGCACACGAGGTTCAACGACGGCGGTTGTGACAGCCGAGGCCGCTTCTTCGCCGGGACTCTATATAATGAAAAAGAGGGTATAGCCGGTAAATTGTACCGGTACGACCCTGCTACAAAAGCATGCGAGGTTGTTGACGAAGGCCCTTTCACGGTAACTTTTCTTATAATTTTGTCTTTCACTAGCTTATTCTGTGGACCAAAGGACTCGAATGGTCTCGGCTGGAGCCCAGACGAGAAGACCTTGTACGTCCGAAATTATTTCAAATTCAAATGCCGTTCTGACCTATCAATTCCAGCTATTTTACAGACTCTATTGTGAATAAGATCTATGCATACGACTATCACGATGGCCATCTCAGCAACCGCCGCATTTTTGTGGATGCGCTGGAAAAAGGGTTTCCGGAGGGGACATATTGTGACGGCCTTTGTATTGATGATCAAGGCGGTGTTTGGAGTGCACGGTAGGGGTGCTCATCAGTCCTCTGCATCACTGTCCTGACCGACATCAGCTGGGGAGGGTCGCGCATCGTGCGCTTCACACCTGCAGGGGATGTAGATTTTCAGATTCTGTTTCCGACCGCATTGAACGTCACTTCTTGTTGTTTCGGAGGTAAGCATCTTGGTTTTTTGTAACGGCTTTACTCTCATCGTCCGAAGGGCCAAATAACGATCACATGTTCGTCACGACTGCCCATTGTGGTGCTGTCGGAGGGGACCCTGCAAGGCAGGAGCAATATCCTGACTCAGGCGATATCTTTTTCGTTGATCTTTCGGGTTTCTTCAAAGGCGTGGAACGTCACCTGTTTTCTGGATGATCACCGTGAACTTCTGAGGATGGTTTTGGGGTGCTACATAAAGAAGCCACATTTTCGGATATTTTATAAGCAGTCTACATAATGTAGTTCTAGTCTCTTCGTGGTTATTAAAGTTGTGAAAGACTGTCACCTTTGTCTGAGTCACCGATACTGCAATCACCCCGGCCCGCTGTTCATTACGTAATGGATATGATAATGGATGATGTGAGCCATTTTCCATCTTGGACTATACATACTCCAGCTTTTAGTCCAAAATGAAGCACGGTGTCGCTTTTCGTAAATTCTCGAGGACATCATCTCACAGAATGCTTATGCTCAGGTGAGTTATTGGAGATATTGGTTTTCTAAAATGGCGTTAATGTAATGTCCAGAAATCTGGTCACTTCTCTGTTCGAACACGAACAAATTAAGACCACACTTCCTAAAGCAAAGGATGCCGCCAGACTAGCGGAAAAGGTTCGCCATTCCCAATTACGCCAGAATGGACCTGATTTTATTTAATTCAGATCATAACAATGGGCAAGAAAGGTGACAACGGCGCACAAGCACGGGCCTCTGCATTCCTCTTAAAGCCTAGTATCGTGTCAAAGCTCTTCTCTACGTTCGCTCAGCGATATGCTGACCGCCCCGGTGGTTACACGCGGATACACAAGTTCGGGACACGGCAAGGCGACAATGCCCCCCATGCTATTCTAGAGCTCGTAGACAACCCAAGGGACCTGAAACTGGAGATGACTACGAGAGCTATTGGCATGGATCTGTTGAGGGCAAAGCTAAATTCAAATTCGGCTGCGGCTGTTATTGATGCTGGTCTGGGTAAGATTGTGGATTTATTGAGGGCGGAACAACATCTTGGATCCAAAACGGAGGGCATTTTGCGGCCATTGACGCGGTGGAATTTTCAGAAGCTAATGCAATTCAAAGGCCCAGAAGATCTTGTAGGGCTTAGTAGGAAGGCCAAGGAATATTCGGTGGGTTCCACACTATTTTACTGCGAATTAAATTGCGAATTTCAATGCAGGATGAGCTGTTGGCCAAACCGATGGTTTCAAGATCGGCGTACGAAGATGTGAAGTCGAAAAATCCACATGCTCCGCTACCTCTACCCTATGCTGGCCACAAGGAAATGGGTGAAACACGACCGGCGCTCGCCATCGCTCAGGGGGCTTTTGCCACTGGTACATTCGCTTCCACTAAAAGGAAGCAAATTTACAATTTGGAAAGTGCTTTGACGGAAAACGCAGGAGGTCCCTGAACGCACCCTCGATTCTCCGATCCCTTCATTTCATTCCAGATGCACAACTCTGTTTCGCTATGCATGACTGTTCCCTCAGTTTATACCGTATGGACTTTGAATGCAGCACTGATGTTTTCAGCTTCCACTTACGATTCTGCCGAGTGTTTTTAGAAGCATCCTTTCAAAAGTTTGCACAGTTTATTTCGAGGGTGCTACGAGATGGACGCATGGAATTTGTAATTAATCCCCTTCTGAGTAACTCTGTCACCTTTCTGCCTCATGGGTGGCCCTTTCCCCGAACATTGACCCATCCCACTCTATAAGGAAAAATTCCGGTATATTCTCGTTCCATGGACTGGCTATCGGGACTCCTGCCAGGTTGCTTCGTGGCCCAATGAATACCCAAGTATCTACCACTGCGTAATGCATTTAATGGTGAGTTTGAGTGCAGACGGCTGCCTCGAACATGTAACACAACCATTGAACCATAATCCCTCTGCACTGGATTCACTTTCAATCCATTTACCACTCAAAGTCATCGATACGTTTGAACTCCTCGGCAATGAAGATCTCTCCGGGTCCCAGGTCAAAGTCGTTGTCATCAGGACGAGGATCCGGAGTTGTCCTTGCCAAGCTTATTGGTTGGAACTCTCGTCACATCAACAACTTTTGTATGCAACTTAACTACGTATTGATAGGAAAACCCCGTTCAAGAGTGATGGTTTCAACTGGTTTGATTCCTGGGTCATCTTTACTCTCTCGACAAGGGTGAATCAGGCGTTGAGCACTAGATCTATGCGCAGACTATAACGGCACATCTCATTGGACAGCGGTGGTTGTAATATGATAAAGGAATAGCGAATGACAATCGAATTTAAGACTACTGTCAATGCAGTTTCCATGCTCGTATTTGATAGTTCTGGAAAAAGAGGTTTGGATGAGGAACACTATATGGTAGACGGTCAATCGTATGACAAGCAGAAATAGCTGGTTGGGACTGAGAGTGATCAATGAAACCGCAACCCAGCAAGAAGGGGTAGATGCGGTGTTATAATAACAGCTGATAAGCCGCAGTGTCATGTGGAGACTCTTTGTTGTGTCGTAATCCCATGGAGATTAACGTATACACACCGTGACTACAGGTGACAACGTGGTATTGAAAGAAGTCGTGTACTCTCAGACAATGTTGAAAGAAAAGCAGCTCATCATGTAGACCGGACTGCTTGTTGAGCCCTGATAAAGGTCCCAGGCCCTGCTTTTCCGATTCAAGTCAGATGCACGAAGAGGTAGAGTTCTTTAGGTCTGTATTATAAACCATAATAGAGGATGTATGGACTCGAGAGGGATGATACGTTATATATATAGATGTGTCCATGTAAGTCCGTTAATGTCAATGTGATTAAAGAGAAACGCAGGAACGGAACATGCAAAGTTCTCGCGGCTATGCATTTGGGGTCTGCTGCCTAAACGAAGCTTCGTCTGCGGAGGGTACGATCAGATTCCGGCGTGGAAAACTACAAAGCTAAACTCACGAGAGTAGGGTTGAGATTGCATCGTGGCTTGCACATGCGGCATAACATGAGAGTTGTAGAGATAATTATTAGTTGGAGTCGGTGAGGCAGTTCGAGTACGACTGTGGGTGGGCTGCGACGGCTGGTCATCATTGTAGGGATTGTAAACTTGGTGATCATAATTTGCGGCCAAGGTGTCTCTGGGCAGCTGGAATGGCTGGTTAAGGACGTCATTCATACTGATAGAGCTCTCCTGGCGTAGATGGCGGTATCCTTTCTTTTGCTTGCCACCCTCTGGTATTATCCGAGAGCCCCAGGCCTCAGGTTCAAAGGCGATGTTTTCCATTTTCAAGGATTGGGATGGATCATTTAAACGATCGTACTCGTCATGATCGCGACGCTGGTTCTTCCCGTAAGATGTCAATACGAAGAAGAGATACAGCTAAAATTTGAAATCAACTTTTCTGTTTCATAGACATGAAACTTGCAACAGACCTGCACGATGGCGAGTAAAATCCACAAGGCACCCATTATCCCAACGCTGACCCAAGGAAATATATTACAAAGAGTGTCAGCCTCTTGACCACTTGAACCTGGCACCGACTGGAAGTAATCCGATATGCATGTCTGCTGGGCGTTGTTGTGTCCTATTGCAGACCAAATTATCCAGGTAGCTGCCACTGAAAAACCGGCGGCAACGATTATGCCATGGATAAAGACATATCGTCGGTACGTTATAATGCTTTCCTTCATCAAAGTTTAGCCAAGAAAGTATGATGGAGCGATAGACAAACCCTTAACACTCCAATCAAGCCAAGGATTTGAACCCCAGCTGCAACAAAGCTAATAATTCCTAGAACCCAAGAAGAGAAGCTTGGGGCAGCAGACCCAACGACTGTGTAATTCAAATGAGGAATGGCACTTTATGATGAATAGGTCTACTAACTGGATGGTGTGCCTATTGAAAGTGCGCCAACCAAAATCCCCAGGACCAATTGTTCTATTAGGGTAATGTATATGCCAGCATTTACAAGTGGAATGGCGCAGCAGCAATACTTTCTACCCTTCGACATGTCGTTTTCGTTGATATGGAGAAAGGAGAAGGTTACCGTTAGTAGTATCCGTTACAGATAGTTGCGTTTGAGGTAAGGCTGTGACGTTAAATTACGTAATGTAAGTTGTAACATGTAACCACGCCTTACTTCAGCAGCGCTTGGAAGGCGAAAGCTTAAAGGAGCTTGCTTCTGAACCACCACCACCTTTGTTCACGATGCGTCCATTTTCTTTTATCCTTCTTTGCATCGCCTCGGTCTCAGCTGTGCGAGGCATTCCTCCCCAACAGCCTTTAACCACCTTGGACCCTGTTCACACAACGGATGGCTGGACTTACGAGAATTGTGGTTCGTCTACAATTATCCTTGTTATTGTTGTTTGAACATATTCACACAGGTTTATCCACTGATCCAATTCAAATCGAGTCCATTTCCGTTTCGCCGGACCCT
Organism: Inosperma sp. D86; assembly: GCA_026262225.1. Taxonomy (NCBI): domain Eukaryota; kingdom Fungi; phylum Basidiomycota; class Agaricomycetes; order Agaricales; family Inocybaceae; genus Inosperma; species Inosperma sp. D86. The sequence goes on from JAIUJM010000058.1 coordinate 24,514, forward strand.
CCCCAACCCGGCAAGCCATTGACAGTCAAAGTGAAGGGTAAGGCTGTGGAGAAGATAAATGTTCGTAAAGCGGTCACATTCGAACATGCATTCATTCAGAAGTGTGTTTTGATATTCTAGGAAGGAGCTTATGCGGACGTGACGATTAAGTTGGGGCTCGTCAAGATTCTCACCAAGAGATTCGATGTCTGTGAAGAAGCGTGCGTTCCTTTGACTTCCTCAAGTTGAATATAAATGCCAATCACTATCCTGTAGACGCAATGCGAAAGCCAGCATTCAATGTCCCGTAGAGCCAGGCACATATGACGTGGAGCAGATTGTTGATCTTCCTAAGGAAATTCCCAAAGGTTCGAGGTTGATTATATCTACCGTCACATGGCAATTTACCTTGTTGACAGCCAAATTTACCGTGGACGTTATGGGCTTCACCGCCGACGACGAGGATATGCTGTGCCTCAAACTCAAGGTGGACTTCATGAAGAACCCCTTCCCGCGCTTATGGTAATTGCTTATCTGATATGCGCCTAGCATTTATTAGAGGTTGAATAAGCTCACCATCGGAATGCATTTCTTGTCCTTCATATTTTTTATCGTAATATTTTCATGGAGGGTATTAGACTGATTCTTCGCGTAAGACCCAAGCCTATTACGTTGTCGACGTATAACGGGGTTCCCCTTGAATCTCTCATGAACAGATCGAAGGAAAATACATATGGGTATCTCCTGATCCGATAGACAATAAGCAACTCGCGCTCAGAACCCTATACGTGTTCTAGTTATCTTTACCTAGATGCGCTTCGTACCAACTGCCTCCATTATTCACTGTGCAGAGTCCCTGCCATGCCAACTAGCACTGAACCCTTCGAAGTTTTGTTTGAATTTATGAACGATATGTCGGAGCCAGCAACTTTGGAGCGGGTCCAAGGTGGGCAGAACGGATTCACCAATACTGGAGCAACCGTTTGGCTGCTCGAGCAGGAGAGCATTTCTCTGGTCCTCGACGCAGGTTCCACCTACTACTACTTAATTAAACGCCTTGACTTCGAGGCGGCAATCTCGTGCGTATATATGTGTTCTGACACGGTGTCTTATTGACTGACCGCATATACTTTTAAAGTGTCAAATTGTGGAAAGATACACGGATTTCTGCTTCACATATTTTCATGGAGATGAACTGGCAGGACTTGTCTTATACGCCCGAACTTGAAGGGATTACTGTCATTTCATGCACTGATTCAACTGGGGAAGAACAGGGTTGATTATGAATTGCCTGATTCAGGAATGTCTTTATTTGGAGGGTGCTCCGAGATGTTGGTAAGGCACATTTGTCATTTAGTTCCTAACAACTCATCCTTCCACCGATTTGCAGAGAGTTCTTTTTTCCTTGGTGTTACCGAAATCTATTTCGTATTTAAAGTTAAACTGCTCATTTTCGGTTCTTGGATAAGCCTTCCTTTCATTCAAGACTTTAGAGTGTCTCTGAAGTTTCTCGTTTTCGACTCCTTTGCACATATACACATATAAATGTGAAATTCTATATAGTAACACGGGCACTCTGGTATGAGAATGGTAGAGAAAAGAAGATTTCGTACAAGCTAATTCACCGCAGATATCATTCATAGTGTGGTACATCTTGAAGAAAGCATCTGGCAATCGGAAAGGCTGTCTGAGCAACTCATGGGAGTGCTCAAATTAAATAATGACTAGTGACTTCTCAATCATTTTAATTTTTCAGACTGTAGTTACTAGTCTCAGTCTGTGGCACAACAGATAGGCACGTGACGCGAATGATACAGGAAGTTCGAACGACCAATTGACAATTATTTCCTACTCATTCCCAGATGCCCAAAAGCTCCAAAAAGAAGAAGGAAAAGGTCGCAAACTTCACCGTATGTCCTTTTATGTGCCAGAACATGAAAAAAGCGTTCATACCATCTGATAATCCTTCACCTAGAAAGCCAAGCTAAAGCTTGGGAAAGGCAAAGCCCAACCAAGTAATGCCGTAGACACCTCTTTTAAGGCGCGATGTAGGATTTTCCCAAACTTTTCTGCATCGGATGTTAACTAAGCCGGCCCAGCTATTGCACTGCCTTCACAGAGCATCTTGGCAGAAAAGGACGATTCCGAACCTGTTACGAAACGCCAGTTAGCCTTTGGAGATTTGATATCGCATCTCAAACATTATAACGCTGGGACCAGAAGAGGTTAATTTGTTAAGCAAGTGTTATGTTCTTCGTTTACGTATGCAGGCCGGATTAGATGCAATCCTAGGACTGAAGGAGCTGTTGGAATCCAATTGGGAGCTAATGGATCCTTGTATGGCGCCGCTCTTCACTGCTTTGGTGAGATTGATTGGGGATGAGGTATAGTTATTTGATTCTCTTAGAGAATCTTACAAATTAAGTTGATTATTAGGATGCTGGTGTTCGCAAACAACTCATCTCGTTTCTAGCCTGGTTGCTGCCAAAAATACCTACGGTCTGCCTGGTTTCTTCTTTTATATGTGTCTTCCTGATACTTCATTAGAATAGCTTTGTACCCCACTCGCCCCTCTTCTTGCTCTTTGTCACTTCTGCTCAAACGCACATCTTCCCTGAGATAAGAATAGATGCCGTCCGCGTCCTCGACATTCTCCTCGAATTCATACCAGAAGTTGTGACAGCAGGCTGGGGCGAAGATAATGAGGGACATGGGAATCGAGTCCTTGGGGGCTATCTTGGTATTTTGAATGTGGGGACGAGATATGGAGAGGCAGACGGTGAGATGGTCAGCTGACACTGTCGAATCTGAAAGTTATATATGAAGTTCAGGGCCTATAGCTGCAACATCAACAGCGAGTGTCGTATTGACGCCTCCAGTGAGTTGTATCTTTGTTGGAACTTTATTTGCTAATAAATAACTCTCCTAGTCCAAATTGGCTGTCCTCCGTTCTCTTTCCTCTTTCTTCTGCGCCTGTCTCTCCTCAGTGGGAAGCACCCCCTCATCCAATGACCATTTCAAATCTTTGGACAAACCCCTAGATACATGGTTCATGAGATATGCATTCCCCTCAAAGGAGGACTACCTTTCTTTCGATGAACTTCTCAGGCCAAAAATCCAATCAAGAAGTATGAAATGCACTCGTCGCATTTGGAAGGAAAAGGTCCAGCTGGCCGATGATGCAGAAGAAGATTTCACACAGTGTTTGCCTTTGTGTGAAAGTATAGGTGGCCAACCGTGGACTTGGAACGAGCTGTCAAACTTGAAAAACACGTTTGAACAAGAGTCTTCCCAATCGACCCGTATAGGCTACTTCTCTGTGAGCTGTGATGTTAAAAAAATATTCTGCATATTGATGTATGATATTCATAGAATCTCGCTAAAACGTTGCATTCGACTTTCATAGAGACTTTTCTTGATTGTGCTCCTTCCGTCTTTTTGTCCAGTTCCAACCCTTCCGAGGTAGAAGTGCAGCTTGTGATATCCGTCGTACGGATAGCACGGTGCATGTATCAGTATATCGTCCAATCTTCGCAGAATGTGAGCCTCTTGCTTGCATGTTGATGTCTTTCTGACAACTGACACAGGTCGACGTAACGCTTATCGAATGCTTGGACAATGTCGTGGGTTACATGGCAACTTATTTTCCGGCTTCGAGCAGCAAAAACATCAAGGTGTATATCCTCCACTCCGCTTATATGGGATTTCTACTTACAACCTTTTTTTGGCAAACAGATCGATCAGGTTTTTGAGGAATACAACCTTTCATTTTGCACATTAGTCTCGCTTCTTGTAAAAACTTCAGCGGCAGTTAACAACCCTTCTGACAAGAAGTCTCGCAAAGACCATCCGTCGAGGAAATCTAAAGCGGTCACATCCCTTCAAACTGATCGTGTACATGAATACATTATAAATCGACTCGGTGGAACGGTCTCTGCCGCCTCTATTGCTATCCCGATAGCCCCAACAACGTACACTGCACTGCTACCTAGTATTTGGGCAATGATCAGCGATCCGACGAATAGTGGCATGATGAATGCTATTAACTCCGCAAAGCAGCGCAAGTCAAATGAGATGTTTCGGGCCGTTTTAGATCATGCATTGAGGCTTTCCTCAAAATCACCTTGCAAGCGGCTGACTGTAGAATTTATTGGGAGAATTATTCTGGTAAGTTGATTCATTACACAAGTTTCACTTCTTTCTCAAGAAGGTCAAGAAGGCCATTTTTGCATTTACTACGGCATTCCCGCTTATGTTTCCTATTTGTTCTTCTGCCAGCTTGATACCTCGCCTTACCATCCGTTCAACTTCTCGGAACTGGTTGGTCCTCCACTGAAGCCCAAATTGGAAGCTTGGTTACTGCACCTAGTGCAAGTGTTATGGGAGCTGGGGACTAATAACGTCCTCTTCAGCGAGGTGCGTTTGCTGCTCAATAAATAGATTCGGAGAACTCAGACTGACTTTATTTCGGTTTATCGTTTCAATCGTGATTGTGGATTTTTGATGATGCTTTATCGTTCTCCGGCTTCGAATCTTCCACTTCTCCTCTTCCGTTGTAATGAATATAACAGGTAATTCTCCGCATGCTTCTCCGCATCCTACAACGCCGTTGCAATATCATCCGACCTTCCGCAAACGGTAGAAACAACAGGAACAGTCTCACAGCTGCTCACTCCAATATTGCTCCTGTCACCGCTCAAATTGGAGCTTGTATTTCGCCCCAAGTGAGTGTTTCATCTTGACTTTTTGGTGCCAATATTTTTTGGTTGCTGTCATCTTGTCCCCTTCTGGCTGAAAACTCACTTTTGCTTACCTCAGGTTATAGCCTCCCTCGAGGCAAGGCTCGTTCCTTACTTCTACATCAATCATCCGACTCGCGGTCCATTGATGGGACCGTTCAGAAAGCTTCTGGGTTACTCTCCCCCCACTGTATCAGGTGTTTCCTCTACGTATAATACCAGGCCAGTGTACTTCCTCGCATTAGATGTGGCAGCTACACTATTGAGATGGGATGGGACTTTAGGTGGAACTTTAGGTGGAACTAGCAATGAGGCAGAGGGACTTAAAAAAGCAGTGGGCTTGGCGCTTGCTGGTGAAGGAGATGAAGTGGTAGTCACGGAGCTCAAGAGCTACTGGGACCATGTGAGGATGTAATATATGATGCTTAGCCAGAGCTAGATCCCGAGACCAGTGTATCAATTTTCGTTGGTCAAGATAAGTATCATGTGTTCCATTCCATTGTATATAATGCATTATGCTCATCAAGAACACGGAGTATACACAGCCCAGCTGAACACAAATCGGCACTACGATGCAAAACAGTAGCATGGCTATAGCAAGTACTGCTAGAACGCAAAAATAACGAAAGGAGCAAGCTCCTTTCGGTCACAATCGGAGGATAAGAATATGGATAAAAAGAGATGAAATGGTACTATCAAAGCAAATGCAAGTGTTGAAAATTTGATATCGAAGATAATTATATTTCCGTGCTTTGTTCCATTTTTCTAAAAGGAGACGGAGTCGAGTGAAAGAGTATCTTAGGATTTAATGCGAGTTTGAAAGGGGGGTCCTGCGTCGGAGTGGCCTCCAGTGCCAAGGGATACGGCGAAGAAAAGATTTAGACCCATTCCCAGGTCATACCGAAAAGACGACCAAGGTCAAATGAGGCGAGCTGTGAGAAAGCTGCCTTTGAGAAGTCAAGGTTTCCGACAAGGCAAGTATCGTCTGCACAGCGATCGGTAACAGTAACAGTGGTGGATCTGCCCTGGTCTGTAAATAGTCATGTTAGGAGACAAGAAGGGCAACGGTTGCTAATTGATTTTTTTGTACTTACAGGTTGCCCTTATTCTCTTTCCACAAACGGGATTGCTGTTAGGGTTGACCTTGTTGTAGCCACTGAAGAGGGCGGGCGAAAACGTATTTTTCAGATGCTGTTCAATAGTGAGGGTTGGATTACATACGGGTAATTGTCGAACAACCTCCAGGAGACAGCTACGATGAAGTCGGAGTCTTTGTTAGTGATGCCGCATGCACCCAGACCGGCTGTTTTAAATGGTCGATGCATGAGTTTGAGGGATTAAGCGTAAGATGCAGAGAAGGCGTACCATCATAGAAAGTGCCTTGACCGGTTTGAACACCTGTCATAAATGAGGGCAAGTTGGAAGCAGGCGCAGCAGCATGTGTCGCAGTAGGCGAAGGTGCTGGTGGGTTGTAAACGGGCGTGGTGGTAGTGGGGTTTGGACTGGAGGTGGGGGATGGGTTGGGTGCCCTCACGGTGGAAGAAGTTCTGGGAAGTGGACTTGATGATCTTACAACGGAGGGCGAGGAGGAGGGTGGCCTTTGCTTGCATCTTCTGTTGTTCTGCCTCCTCTTTAAGGGAACAGCCTGGTCGACGGCGGGAACGAGGACAGGAGCGCGGGCAGCGATGGCATGGTGACGGGCGACGTGTATGTTGTGCGGACTGGCGAAGACGACGAGGAGGAGAGCGCAGGCAGTGAGCAAAAAGAGAACGGGCTTCATAGCGAGCGACTTGAAGAAGGAACGAAGATAATGAAAAAAGAGCGCGGGCTTTAAGTAACAAAGAATGCCTGATCAGGAAACTAAACATCCCTTTTTATACTTTTCGGCAATTGCCATTTTTGTATAATTTACACATTTTCTGCAGCTGCATACATTTTTACAAGTCCAGTTCCTGCTGTACCTTCCAGACTCCCACCAAGTGCGTCAATTTGTCCCAGCAGCAGTAAGCTCTCAAGCCGACTTGGCTCAGGGGCTATCTTGAACAACCGGGAAACGTCCTCCTCGGGCAATGGTGCAAGGCCCTGCGCTACACGGGCCTGGTTCTCCTCCTTCCGTTTCGCGATGTAATTCTCCGCTTTGGCTTTTTCTCGTGCGATCTGCCTTGTAAGGTACGATACATTCCCCTCCTCGGTCCGGTAACTGTCAATCGCTTCTACAATCTGTTCCAAATTCCGCGTGACGCCTCCAGTGCCAAGATCAAGTACCGAAAAAGACGGCCGTAGGTCACTATTACTCGAGTTTGATAATGAAGTGGCGCTTAAGGGGCTTGATTCAGTCAACGTTCCGAGGAATGCACTAAGCAGGGGATTCGTCCGGATTTTGAGCGGTACTTCTTCGAGGATGCGAGAAAACGTTAGGCTGTGGTTGATCAGACTTTGTGCATCTCATCAGAAACAAATCAAATGCCTCATCTCGGACTAGCATTCACCTGTTGGTGCTAAAGTTGGATTTCTTGTACGCCTCCATGAACGCCGCAGTCAATCGAAATGCACGGAGCGATGCATTACCCCGTGCGGTCTGAGAAATATCTAATAGAAAGAAAAAAAATCATTCAGATACAGTCAATCGTCCAGTCCAGCCAAGAGCGTGCCGCACCGTGGATAATCACAATACCACCGTGCCGGAGCTTCTCCTGATGAACAGCTTGTGTGTCCACTAGGGATTGATTAAAAAAGGCTCCCATAGTCGTGGCCTGGTAGAATCCAATCACGCTGTCATCTGCTTGCACCTCTTTCAGGGAACGCAGCATTGCGGTTTGGTGCCGTGCTGAAAATGTTCAGATTAGAACATTCCTTCGTACATAAAGCGAGCGAAGAGATCACCTGTCGACTTTGCTGTCTTTTCGTCATCCTCTCCAAAGTACGATGGAAGAGGAAATGAATTGGACACCTCCAGTACACCGTCCAGATCAAGGCCTAACAGTAATCCGTGCGCCGTAGTTGAAGGAGCCTCTCGTGCGTGTTTGATGATCTTTGTCACAACCTGCAGCAAGAGTTTTATGTTTACGAAAGCCACCTAACTCTGTAGGCACATACCATGCCATCTAACTGAACCACTGTTAGCGGAATCTCGGCCTCTATATCGACGACCTTGGCCATTGAGGGTGGAATAGATTCATAGGTGGGTTGAGGTGCTGCATTTGCTGCTGAAGGAGCAGGAAGAGATGCTGCAAGTGCAGCTGCCATTGAAGGTGCCCCAGCCATGTTCCTGCGATAAATGTGTAGATGACAATGACTGACGCCTGCTCAACAAAAATCCAGTGATGGCAAATTCCAGCTGACATAATACTTAGCATTGAAGCCGGTTTCACAAGTTTCACTCTTTCACCACATCCTCATCCAACATGGGCATCTCGCGTTCTGCGAGGATAACAATTCTACTGGTCATCGACATTTGCTTCTTTCTTGTCGAGCTCATCGTAGGTGAGTAGCAGTGAGCTCCGTCTCAAGCAAAGTACTGACCAATTTATCTAGGATATGCCGTTGGTTCGCTTGCCCTCGTAGCAGACAGTTTTCATATGCTCAAGTATGTTTTCCTGCGTCTTGATGAATACCAGTATATGTGCCTCACCATTCAACAGTGATGTCATGAGCCTCGTCGTAGCTCTGTACGCTATCAAGGTATGTGCCTGCATGCCTCCCTCCTCACTCAGTGTTTCACAAACGTCTGTCATAGCTTACGAACAATCGTTCTGAGACAAAATACTATTCCTATGGGTGGCACCGTGCGGAAATTCTTGCGGCTTTGATTAACGGTGTATTCCTCCTCGCTCTTTGCTTCTCGATTTCTCTCGAGGCCTTAGAACGGTTCTTCGAAACCCCAGGTTTGTCATGCTGTTCCGGACAGAATGTCCCTCGAGCCCAATTCTATATTTTCAGATATCTCAAATCCCAAATTAGTTGTTATTGTCGGTTCACTTGGTCTAGCCTCTAATATTCTAGGCTTGTTCCTCTTCCATGGTCAGTCCAATGATATCATCCGAGTTCAACCAATTCAATGTTCAATTTCCAAAGAACATTCTCATTCACATCCTCCTTCCCAACCACAATCACGGGCCTCTAGCATACGCGACACCCCAACGTCGGGTGAAACCACACCCAATCAGAGAAGATCGAAACCAATAGACGTTGCGCATACCCCACGCCGTGGCCGTACCTGCTCCCCACATCGTTCCTCTCGTTTACCAACTTCCCCATCCAATCTTGAACCACCTCTATATGGCCACCCAGCCGCTACACGCGCTTCGCTTGTCCAAACAGCACAGGAGATCGCTTATGCGACATCTCCCCCTTCCCCTTCAGCCTCACCCAGTGTGAGGAGGGAGTATCGCCACCGTCTGTCCATCAGCTCGACCGTGTCGACACATTCCATCGTCGGGGACCACCGCGAATTCCACGCTGACGAGAGATCACCTTTACTCTCTCAAGAAAATCGTGCCGATTTTTTATCCCCGACCAAGGCTGGTCTGTCTCCGACTGGTACTGCAAAATCCTATGGACACAGTCATGCCCCCGGCTCGATGAACATGCGTGCCTTAGTGCTCCATGTCATTGGCGATGCCCTAGGCAACGTCGGTGTGATTGCAACTGGGTTAATTATCTGGTTGACGACGTGGAAATATAAGTATTACTGTGATCCTATTATCAGTTTGGTCATCACAGTGATTATCTTCTCAAGTGCCTTGCCTTTGGGTGAGTTGTGTCATGACGCTGATGGATTTTCTGTTCGCTGATTTTGCGACGCAGTCAAAAGCGCCTCATTCATCCTTCTGCAAGGTGTCCCTCCCACCGTATCCCTTGACGAGGTTAATTCTGCCATTCGCCGCATTGATGGTGTCCTCTCATTGCATGAACTGCACGTTTGGCAACTGTCAGAAAATAAGATTGTTGCCTCGGTACATGTCCTCACTTCGAGGAACCACGACTTCATGCCAATTGCAACGAAGATTCGGGAAGTGCTCCATCATTTAGGAATTCATTCATGTACGATTCAACCAGAATATCATGGTCATGCATCAACTGCCGAAGAACATGTTATGGTACTTTCTCTCCGTTTTTGTTTCATTTTACTTGAACTCTCCAATTTATCAATTTTTTGCAGACGTCATCGGATACCTCATGTCTCGTTCTATGCCCAGAGGAATGCAATCCATTAGAGCACGCGTGTTGTCGTAAGTACTTCACCCAGATTTTGTGCCGAAAGACCTTTAGTAACCTTGCTACAGCCCCACCCGTCATCGAAGTCTAATAGAATGACAAGGAATCATAGTTGCTGAAATAAAATCTATTTTCTTTTTATCAACCATGCTATTTGATAGAGCAGCGGTGTTCTTTGCAAATTATATATTTTTCTTCAGGGGGAATCATCATCAACACTTGTTAGAAAAGTATATGTCTTTTTATGACGATTACGAAGGGACGTATTCTCTAAGCACCCAACTCGCTCTTGAACACAGGAAAGTTCGCCACAAATGGATGAGCCATCGCAAGCTTCTGCAGAATCATCTTGCTAACACCGCTCGACCGATTCCTTCGCAGGTCCACAGCTAACCGTCTCGCCATTCCACTGCTTGTCTGCCCAAGTACAGGAATTGCTAGTCCTTCTGGGAGAGCCGCAGCAGAAGACTGTTGCTGAGATGGTTGTTTCGGTTGTTGTTCAGTTCCCAAGACAAACCTCATCGCCCACTCGAAGTGCAACGCTGCGTTCAACACGGATGAAATAATTCCAACCAACAAATCCACCCTCAACGTCTGTTCTTCCTTTGGCTGTAGTTCGTCTGCTTTGGTGATGATACTTGGCAGCAAGATATGCAAGAAAAGCGGAAGGAGGGGAAACTGCCGTTGATGAGCTCCACCAGTCGGCGACGTCGTTTCCTCCACGAGAGGCATTGTCAGTCCAAATGTAACGATCCGCTTGCAAGCCTCCAGTTCGCCTAGATTCGCCGCTACCTCAACCTCCTCCCATAAAATCTGTAAAAATTTGATCGGGCGAACCACATTCAGGCATCGTTGAAGGTCGAGGTAAGGTGGCGGCGACAATGGGGCTAAAGGTGAAGACCACGCTGATTT